>JACBWW010000175.1:103236-115345 GCA_020086605.1 Lanius collurio | reverse complement strand
GTGCCGGGGGGTGTCACACGTGCCGTGGGGTGTCACCCCCTCCCAGCACGAAGCAGGCGGCCTTTGACGGGCACTGGGGAGGTGCTGTCCCCCTTCCCCTCCCTCTCCGCCCCAACCCCTTGGGGTTCCTCCTCCTTTCCCCCTCCCAGCCCCACAAGCCGTGCCCAGCCCCGGGGTTCCCCCTGTCCCCCTCCCCCGTTAGGACTGTGTGGTGTCTTTTTAGAGCATTAGCGACTCTTCCTTTGTACCGTGTACAGTAGATTATTTATTTTGTTATTTTGGAATAAAACTTTATTTTATGGCTTATCTTCCTGCCCCCTGCTCCAGCTTGGAGGGGGTGGGTGGGGAGCACCTCAAAACCCCAAAGCAAGCGCTGACTGCGGGGGTGCGAGGGGGCCGTGTCCCCCTCCACGGGGGTCCCGGTGTCCCCCCCCCCCCCCCCCGCCGGGCACCGGGCTGGCACCTCCGCCCCGGCGCCGTTCGCGCTGCCGCCTCCCGCCCCCGCGGTGACTCATCCCGGCGGCGTGGGCTGGGGGCACCGCGTGCGGCTGCCGGTGCCCCCCACGCAGGACGGGGCCCCTGCGCCTGCACCCCCTCACCCGCGGACCCCTGGCAGCGGCGGGGGCGGGCAGCAACGCACGGAGCGGGGGGCGGGGGTTACCCCAAATCCCCCCAACCCCGCCTTTCCCAGCTGGAGTTTCCACCTCTGTAGGAGTCGTATCAAGTCCGTGAACCCAGACAAGGCTGGGAGGGAATGGGGGGGGGGTCCCAGTCCGATTTCCCCCCGCCCCGGTAGCCCCCTCACGCGTGTCTCGGCCGGATGCTGTCATCCCACCGCTCCTCCTCCAGCCCCCAGCAGGATGGGCTGGAATTGGAGTACCCGCTGTGCTGCGGGAGGGGCGCGAAGGGGGGCAACAGGGCCACATTCTGCAGGAACTGCTCCAACTCCGAGCCCGATGACTGCTCCATGCTGGGTGACATCCTGGGGACAGAAACAGCAGGATGACCGGGGGGAGTGGCAGGGAGTTTCCCTCGGCTGACCCCTCGCCGTGCTTACCACCGCGGGGAGCTCTGCAGCGACCCATCCTCCACGGCGGGGAGCGGGGGCAGCTCGGGCATCTCCTCGTCCCGCGGCTCCACAGAGGGACCCCCGGGCAGCAGCTGTGAGACCTCCCCGGGCATGTACTGGTTGGGCATGAAGGGTCTGGAGGGACAAAGAATGGTGTAGACCTTGCCCCCCAGGGGCACTCGCCAGCCCCAAGGCATTTGGGGGGCACGGCTTGATTTGGTGGGACTGGTGTGGGGCTCCTCCAGGGAGTGCCAGCAGGGCAGAGCACTGGGAGCACTGGTCAGTCAGCTGGGGACAGCTGGGGCCTGGGGTGGGAGGGGGAAACGGGGTGCAGGGCAGGGTGCCCTCCTTCCAGCTGTGTGCCAGGCCTTACCCGGGGGTCCTGAAGGTGGGTTCCTGGCAGTGGGACAGCGAGGGGTCCATGGCCAGGGGCGATGAGAGCATCGGTGATGGGCTGTGGGGAGGGGGAGCACTCAGAGAGGGGGGAACACCCCCTGACCCTGCTGGGGGGTGGAGGGGTGCCCACCCTGCCCCCCACCCTGCCCTGCTCCTACCTGTGGAAGGGGGAGCTGAGCCTGTCAGGGCCCATCAGGTTCATGTTGCTCTCGACCGTGGGGTAGCCCATGGGGATGGGCTGGGGGCAGAACGGAGTGGAGGGGCTGCTGTGCACACACAGAGAGGTTCAGACTGAGGGGGGGGGCTCTGCCACAGCCCCCACCCCCCACCTAACAGCAGGGCACTCACCACATGGAGGGCAGCACTGGCTGCAGACTCTCAGGGCGCAGCTCGGGCTGCAGCATGGGGGGCACGCTGAACACCTGCACCTGGGGGGCCTCGGGGGGGGCCCCTATGGTGCTTGGAGGTTGCTGATCCCTGCAAAAGCACATGGTCCCCATCAGCACTGCCAGGTCCAGGCTCTGAAGGGGGACACGTGCCAGTGGGTGCTCGGGGGAGGGTGGTAGGTGCACAGATGTGGCCCAGCACAGCTGGGGGGGCCCACGGGGGGCTCTTCACTCATCAGCACAGCTCTGTTTTTCCCAGTCAGGGATTCCCCTGCCCAGGGGGATGCTCAGGCTGGCCAGGGGTCTGTGCAAACCCTGGCCCACGCTCCTACGGCCTTGCACCCACCTTTCACTTTCCACTGTCATCTTGATGGCAGTGGAGACGTAGCCCCGGACGTCCTTGCCTGTCTGCTCCTCTGCTCAGGGAGGAGAAGCATCCATGAGCCACCACCCCCACCGTGCCCTGCCAGCCCTCCTTGCCACCAGCCCCGCAAACCCCGGGGCCACCTGGGTGAGACCCAAGACACCCCCCCATGGCATTGCTGGGGTGCAGAGGGGCAGCCCAGCCCAGGGCCCATCCTGGACCCCTCTACTCACTGTTGTAGTGACTCCCAAATGCCTGGTCCTTGGGGATGTTGGGGTACAGGTTGCGGAGCTGCCCCAGGTCCCGGATCCGGTCGCCGAGGGAGCGGATGGACAAATCCTTGGCAGAGAAGGGCTGGATGTTTTCCACCTGGCTGGAGCCTGAGTGAAGGAAGACACGTCATGGGATTCCAGTGCTGGTTCCTGTAACACCCCAGAGCCCCTGGCAACAAGGAGCTCCCCCCTGCAGAGCCCCTGACCCCATCTCACCATCCTTGCCCCGGATGACGTAAGCGATGGTGACGCCCCCGATCTCGGAGTCGCTGAAGCGGAGCAGGAAGGTCCCATCCGGCTCTGCACTCAGCAGTTTGCACACGTACTGCTTGCTGATGAAGCCCATGATGAGCCTGGAGGGGTGGACAGGTGGGGGAGAGGGATCAGGATCACCCAGGGTGGTGGGGTGGGATCAGGACCCCCAAAGCTCAGCCCTAGGGCACCCACCTGTCTGACCAGTAACTTTTGAGGCATCTCTTGGTGAGGTCCAGGACTCCATCAAACCACTGCCAGAAGGTGAATCCCCGGCCAGGGAGGATCTCCTGAGGCAGAAAGAGGCCATGAGGTTCCCCATGGCCATGCTGGCCCCCGCCCACCGTGGCCAGCCCTCCCAGTCACCTTGTTGAACTGGGCCCAGGAGACGTGGCGGCTCTGGAAGTCCTCAAAACTGGCACCGTGGTCATTGAAGATCTTCTGGGCCAGGAAGAAGTAGTGCTCCTTGAGGAGCCCATTGCTGGTCTGCACCTCTGCCATGAACTTCAGGTTCAGGGTGTCACACATCTTCTCCCAGGGCACCCGCTCGGCCACCACAAAGGGCACCCGGTCCTGTGGCCAGGCAGGGACTCATCAGGACAGGACGTCCACCATGTGCCACCCCTGGACTCCTGCTCCAGCCTGCACTGTTGCCCCCCTCCAGAGCCCACCCAGCCCCAGGTTCCAGCTCCTTCCCTCTGGCTCGTGGCACTCACAATCTCGGAGAAGGCGTTATCCCACAGCACAGTGGCTTTGGCGTTGTTGTCCTGGTTCCCGTGGACGATGACCACGATGGGCAGAGACAGGACCTGGGGGCAGAGTGGCCCTGAGCCAAGCGTGGTGGCTACCCTGGGACTGTCCCAGCCCAGCACAGGTGTCCCACAGGGGAAGGCTCAGCACATCCAGCCCCATCCCATGGGAGAGGAGCTGGTACCTGGAGGTGGACGGAGACGTTGCTGGGGGTCAACACCACATTGGTGCTGAACAGGACTGCGCATTTCTCCTCCGTCACCGACTCGGAGCCCTTCCGCTCGCAGCGCTTGATCTTCTTCAGCAGCTGGGAAGGGAGAGCTGAGCATCCCCAGCCTCGGGACCCCCAAAAACCCAATGGAGACCCCAGCAGAGCCCCCAGCCTGGCCCCTCACTGGTGGCACTCACCACATTCTTGAAGTTGGCGCAGCAGGTCCCGCTGGTGGGGTTGGTCTCCAGGGCCACCGTGTTGTGCATGATCTCCCCCGTGCTCTCGCTGGGCAGAGGAGGGGGTCAGGGGGGCATGGCAGTGGGGAAGCCCCTCTGCCCTCACCCCCACTGCTCACCTGAGGGTGTTGCTGTAGTTGCTGAGCTCCAGCTCCCGTGCCTGTTTCTCCGTCACCATGTCGGCCCTCACCACGTAGGGCTTGGGCGCTGCCTTCAGCAGCCGCGGGCCCAGCAGGAACCGGATGCTTGCCTGGAACTTGGTCTGGGTCTTCAGCACCTGTGGGGGCTGCTTCTCCACCAGGAAGGAGCTGAGGGACAAAGGGATAGCGTGGCACTTGGCACAACGCCCCGCCAGCTCTGCCACCAGCCCCTGCAGACCCCCCTCACCCCCTGGCCACCACAGCCCCCCAGGCCGTTACCTCTTGACCAGGCTGGACAACACCTCGTTGAAGCGCTCCAGGAGCCGGGGCAGCAGCTCAGGCCCAAGCTCTGTGCTCACTGCCATCACCTGCTGCTGCAGCTGGAAGTAAACCTCGACCAGGCTGTCGCACCTGGGGAAAGGGGGACCCTCAGCACCCCACCATCACTCACCTGGAGCCCCTCGGGCCGGTGGAGGGAGTAGGGGTTTGCTCAGAGTCCCCCAGCCCCACCCTGTGCCGCCTCACCTCTTCTGCAGTGGTGCCAGGTTCTCCTCAAAGATGGCCCCATTCCCTGCCAGCTGCTGTTGTCTCTTCCAGATCTGAATCCTCTTCAGGACCTGCTGTTTGGCAGCCTCCAGCTCCTTCACAGCCTCCATGACGAGGCTGGGCAGCTCCCTGGGATCTGTGGGGCTCTGCACGGCCCCGTCCCGCCCCGGCCCCTCCTCCCGGAGCGCCTGGATCTCACGGACTCGGTTCTGCAGCCGCTGCAGCGCCAGGCTGAACTTCAGCTCCTCCTGCCGCCGGTGGAAGCTGAGGGGCAGGTGGCGGTACTGGGGCAGAGCAGAGCAGGGTCAGGGGGGCTGTGGCCGGTCCTGCACCTCGGGGTGCTGGGGAGGGGGGCAGGGACCACCCACCCGTTTGAGCACGGCCGCCTTCTCGCCCTCCAGGATGGATCTCATGACAGCCACCAGCCGCAGCGGGTCGTGGCGGAAGGTGTTCTGGGGGCACACAAAGGGGGGTGTCGGGGGGGGCAGGACATGTGCCCCCTGTTCCTGGCCCCCTCCCACCCCAGCCCCTTCCCACAACACCCAGTCAAGGCAATTCAGGGGTTCCACAACCACCACAGAGCTGATTTCCAGCTTTTAAACTGCTTTAAATGGTGCACAGAATCATGGAATATCTGGAGGTGGAGAGACCATCAGGATCGTCGGCTCCAACTCCATTTTTTTTGTATAAAAAGTAGAAGAATCAACTTCAAATAGGAAAAAAAACGTAAAAAAAATTCCAAACCAAAAAAGAATTCTCCATTCCTGTGAGCATTTCCTCCAGCCTCCAGCCTGACACCTGGGGGAGACTCTCCCAGCTGCCTGGGGCGGATCAATGCTTTCCTCTGAAATCAGGGAGAGGAATTCCCCTGCTGGCTCCATTCCTGTGTCCCATGCCAGCTCCTCCGGCCTTCACGCATTTCCCAAATTAGCTACTTCCCAAAACAGCAGCAAAACACCATGGGGGGAATGGCTGATGACGCACTTGGTGGGTTCCTGTGCCGGTGGGAGCTCCACTACAAGGGGCTGGATGTAGCCCTGTGGGCTCTTCCAGGGAAAATGTGGGATTCAGGGGGTGAGAGGCCCAGGTTTGTCTCCCACCTGCACCCCCAGCCCTGTGGTTTCCCATCCCAGAGAGGCACCAGGCTCCCACTGGTGCCAGCAGCACCAAGAGCAGGGAACACCCCTGATGGGTGTGGAGAAATTAGAATTTGGTGGTCCGGGTTGAGGGATGGATGGATGGAGGGAGGAGGGAACACAGATGGGCTGCTCTGCTTCAACATTTTAAATAATAAAAAAAATCCCTAAGCTGAAACATCTGCTCGTTTCCTACAGCAAAAAGCAACAGTCTTGTTTTGGAAACTCACTCTGCTCCTCAGAAGTTGTGACTAAAGCTGATCCCTTCCCAAATGTTGGATATTAAAAAGGTCTGTTACCAAAAAAGCAGAGTTTTCAACCAGAACGGGGCTCTGGGAGTGAGCCCTGCTCAGCCCTGGTGCTCTGAGCTCCGCTGGCCAGAGGGTTGAGAAAGGGACAGAGCAACTTCAACAGCCTTGATAAGAGAAAGATCTCCAAAAATGAAACCCAGAGCTCACGGCAGGAAGAAACACACGGCCCGGGGAAAGGAGAAATCAAACGCTCAAGCAGAAAATGGGGAACATCTGGTGAGACGGCCCCCAGGTGCCAGCAACTGGAGGTGAGTGGGGCCACGGGGGCTGAGGGGCTCAGGAGGGTCCCCACGGTTCTGTTTGAGGGGGGATATGGCAGATCCCTTGGGCCACTGGGCTGCAGAACCTGGGATATAACAAACCCCTCTGCCCTCTGGAACACCTCAAAAACCCAACTGCTGAGTCTGCTCATTGCTCACAAGCCTGGAAAGGGGTGTCACATGAGGACCATCCTAAGGCATCGAGCCCTTCCAGCATAAAATAATCAAGTTTTCCTGGGAACTGGCTGCAATCCCAGCGTGACCCAGCCCTAGGGTCCCCACGCACCTCGATGCTGCTGACTTGCTGCAGGAGCTGGCACTGCTGCCCGTCGCTGCTGGCAGCGCTGCGGAGTTTCTCCAGCATGGCCGACAGCATCCCTTTGGCCGTACTGGTGCAGAAGGTATCAGAGCCATTGATGAACTCCCTGGAAAGGGGAAAAGTTGGGAGAATGGGCATGGATCCCCCACCCTCCCCTGTGTAACGCCCCAGCCTCACACTGCTCTGGGGAGGAAGGGTCCTGGGAGACTCACCAGGGCTGGTTCTCCAGCCACTCTGCCAGGAGACAGCGCAGGCTCCGGGGAAACTCCACGGAGAGGCTGCTGAACTCCTCCGGTGGCATTTGCGACACCAGGTTCCAGAGGGACATCTTGGAACAGTCACCTGTGGACAAAAAGGAGAGGGAATGAGGGCAGGGCCAATGGAGCAGCCCCCAGCCCAACCCTGGGGGGGGCTGAGGGCCAAGAGCCCCTCAGGTGAGAGCTGCTGCTTGTCCCTCCCTGTCTGAACCTGCTGCTCCACTGGGCTGGGGCTGCTGGGGAGGAGAAAGAGTGGAAAGCTTGATCCAAGATCAGCCTCTTGGGCAATCATGGGCGGGCTGGCAGCCCACTTGTGCCTCAGTTTCCTGCATCTCCGGGGAATCCCTGCTCCTTCTGCCATGGTCGTCACGTAAGAACACTCAAGAGGGATGGGCAAGCACTGCTGAACTTGGCACAGGAGAGCTGGGAGAGCCGGAAGAATGTGGAACCCCCTGGGAGTGGGAGAAGTGTGAACTCCCCCGAGCTTGGTGAGGCCGTTCTGCTGGGGTGATCCCAGTGCGGTGGCTCGGCTGCCCTTCAAAACTTCCTCAGGTGCCCCTGCAAGGAGGGCCCCTTCCCCAGCTGCCCCTCACGCTCAGTGGGCTCCAGAGATGAGGGAAAGCAAGGAGAGGACTGGAAAGAGGCGCTAGATAGAGAACTCCATCTGGAATGCCTGGGCTGGGGGCTCTCGGCCCCACCACACGCCAAGGTGGACGTCGGAAGCCCAACACTCCCAGCCCGTCCCCTCAGCAGTGCCCGCACCTCTCCCCGACACCTCCCGCCCTTCCTCCCGCCACGTTCGCTCCCTCGGGCCCAGCCCCGTGGGCCCTCCCGGCCAGCGGGGTCCCCACACGCACCTCGCTGCCGGTTCCGCCGTCCCCACCCGGGGCCAAGGCCCGATCCCGCGGCGGATCCCGCAGCGCCGGCGTCTCACGGGGCCCAGCCGAGGGGCCGGGGCACCGGCGGGACCCCCGGCCGGCCCGTGCGCCCGGGCCTGGCTCGCCGTGCCCTCAGGCGAACGGGGGAGCGCGGAGCCGAGCCACGTCCCGTGTCCCCGCGGGCAGAGCGTTCCCCACGGGCCTGGGCCGCGCGGAGCCGCCGAAGGCGCAGGGCGGAGGTGGAGCTGAGCCGCTCCGAGAGCCCAGCGAGGGGAAGGAAGCCGGCGTCACTGGGCAACGTCGCAGCCGGAGCAAACAAACGCCTGCGGCCTGCTCCGAGCAGCCCCGGGGTGCTCCGCGTCCCATGGGAGCAGCCCTCACGGAGCCCCGTGGGTGCTGCCGCTACAGTGAGGAACCAGCCATGGTGGCTGGAGGCTGACGCCTTCCAGAAATGTGTTTGCTTTCGACTCCATGCCTGCCGGGAGCAAACAGATCCCGGGGATTCACTGCAGTGAACGGCCCAGGGGATGAGGTTACGCCGGAGGGGTCAATGCCCGGTGGGAAGCGGACCCAGCAATTCTGGGAATGCTGCTGGGCTTTTCCGCAACAGTCCCAGGGGGGATCTTGGCAGGAGGGAAAAAACAGCCTCTTCTATTGCCAGCCTCGAGGTTAATCCCCATCCTCCTCCCCTATTAAACCTGTATTTCTGCTCAGCCCTGGGAGGCAGCTGCTGGCTGGAAGCGCCAACCTGGAGCGTAAGCCTTAAGCCAGGCATGCCTGGATCTGCTGAGAGTCTGCAGGAGAAGCTGCACTGCTCCCTCCTCCCACTCCCCAGGAGGAGCTCGAGCGGGGGGAGGGACATGCCTGTCCCCTCCTGGCATCAGTCACAGCAATTCCTTCAGCCCAGCTGTGCCCAGTTTCTTTCCCATCCTAATTTCCATGTTTCCCCCTTTCTTCTCCTTCTGCAGAAGAGCTTTTCCTCAGTTCCCTCCTGGGGGCAACATCTCATGGGGACCCTGCTCTAGGTCATCCTGGGGTGCCGAGCTGCGTTGTGGCCGGGGAGACCGGCTCGACACCCGGGGAGGGGGCGCAGCCGCCCCCCGCCCGCTCCCCCTCCCCAAAGCCCCTCGACGCAGCCACCTTCTCTTCCTCCTCCACCCGACGGGCTTCGCCTCCTCGTGGGACTGGGGGTCTCCCGGGGGAGGAGGTGGCTCAGGAGGAGCCCGGGCACGAAGGGGGGTGGGGGGACAGGGACCCCCACACTCTCAGTACGGGCTTTGTGCTTTCTTACTGCAACAGGAAACCCTTTCCCCAAGCCGGAGCTGCCGTACACTCTCCGTCCCCTTCCCTGTCCTGAGGTGCCGTACATCCCACGGATGTTACTCATTAACCACCAGCCCTTCCTGGCAGCGAACCGCAGCCCCTCACTCTCGGGAGGGGGGGCTGTGCCGGGGGGACAGGGACGGATCCCAGCCCTGGCCATGTCCCCGCTGCCCTCTGCGATCTCGCAGCCTGGCGCAAGTGGGTCCCTCAGAGCACCGTCCTCATCCTGCCGGCCGCTCGGCAGATTCCCCGGCGCTTTCGCAGGGACAGATGCTCCGAGGTTTTCCAAACGCTTGGGACACCCGGACTCCTCTCTGGCTCTGCCCTCGCGGAGAAGAGCCCGAGGGACATGGCTGCCCCTCAGCGTGCCTCAGTTTCCCTGGGGTGCTGGGGATGCCACTGCTGCCAGCGTTCTCCAGCCGAGGCCAGGACACGGGACACGGTGGGACACCGGTGGCAGTGCCACGGGGAGAACACCGCGAAGCCCATGTGTTTGGGAGGGGGACCTGCCCACTGCTGACCGCGCTCGGAGAGTGAAAGTTCCTCTGGTGTGTAGGAAGAGGAGCGAGGCCTTCCCCAGCCAACCCAGCCCAGGATGAGTCACAGCTCGGGGAGTCCGGGCTGGACTCGGTGCTGCTCCCGTTCCAGGAACTCGCCGTCCCACCGGCGGGACGGAGGAAGGGGTCTTCCTTTTCCCCACCCACCCCCCAAACAGCTGCATGTCAGGAGAGCTGGGTTCCAGGCGAGCGGGGTCCAGGCGAGCGGGGTGCCAGGAGAGTGGGGTGCCAGGAGAGTGGGGTGCCAGGCGAGCGGGGTGCCAGGCGAGCGGGGTGCCAGGACAGCAGGGTGCCATGCTCTGCACCCTCCCAGCGGCGGGTGCTCTGGACTTCGGGTCGACCCGGGTTGCGTTTCCACCTGCGCGGCCGATGCAGCCTCGGCGCCACCGGTCCCAGAGCCCCTTCCCCATCCCACCCCCAAGCACCCCAGTGAGGGCTGACGGTGTCTCCGCTCCCCCTCAGGGGCCCAGCTCAGCCTGTCACAGTCGCACTGCCCACCGCCGGAGCAGGGAGGTACCCCTGGACAGCCCCCCGCCCCTCGGACACTCCGCAGAGCCCCGTCCCCCCCCCGCTCCCAGCTCGGTGCCCCTGCCCGAGTTCCGGGCAGGAGCGGGAGGTACCCCGGTTACCTGGCGAGAGCAGCCGCGGGCAGGGGGCGGCCGGTCGGGCCGGTCCCCGCGGCCCCTCGTTCACTCCCCGCGGCGGCCCCGCTCCGCCGGGAAGCGCCGAGCGCAGGAAGGGGGAGGAGACGCTCGAGCGGAGGGATGGGAGGGCACCGGGACCGGGACCAGGCTCGGCAGGACCTGGGACCCCCGGACGGCCCCACCGAGTGGCTGCTCCGCGCCCGCCCCATATCAGCCCCCCACCCACACGTGACCCCACTCCTGCTCCTTATCTCCCTATTTCCATCCTCCATCATGACCCCACTCTTACCACATACCCCACTCGTGACCCCTCATCTGCCACATTCAGCCCGCACTCACCCACTGCTCGTCCCCACGCGTGCCCCTCCCTCCCATTTGTGACACCCACCCCTGACCCTGCTCCTGCTCTAATCAGGTCCCTCTTCGCTGCCCTTCCAAGCCCCCCGCCCATCCCCGTGGGTTCCCCTCGTCCTTCCTCGTGGGTGCTCTCCCACCGGGTCAGCCCCAGTTCCGTGGCCCCGCCGTTCCCGGGTGCAGCGAGCCGGGCCGTTGGTCCCGAACTGCACCTTCACGGCACGGTTTGAGCCCCGGTCCCTGTCCTGGGGTCCGAGCTCGCGGCTGGTCCCGGGCTGTGCCCGCCTCTGCCTGCGCCCTCCGGTACCGAGCCAAGGACGGGAGCAGGGGCACTGAAAAGGGGTGCTCGTTGTTTGGGGGGGTTGCTGCTGCACGGGGGTACCCACCCCGCCCCGGGGCGCTCCTAAGGCCGCTCCGACCCCCGCGTCCACCGGAGCGGAGGGGCAGCACCGGGCAGGGCCGCCTCGGAGCCGCCAGGGGGCGCTGCCGCACCGCCGGTGCCACCGGGGCCAACCGGGGGACCCGGGGCCGGTGCTGCCAGGGCTGGGGATGCGATACCGGGGCTGGGGCAGGGCCGCGGGGTCCCCGCGCTCCCCCTGGCTCCTCCCGCCGTGGCGAGAGTGAACTCTCCGTGTTGCCATTTCGAGGATCAAACGCGCCCGGGAGCCCCGGGAGCGCGGCTCCTCCACTGCGTACTTGGACTTTCTGGGCGGCCGGACACCCATCGGGACTGTTCGGGACTGGGAAGGGGCTTCCCGGCCAAGCTGAGCCTCCCCACGGCCCCCTCCAGGACGGTACCGAGTAGGGAGAGGGCTGTGGAGCGCTGGCCGGAACCACGCGTGGGAGGAATCAGAATCGCAACTGCTCCCGGGTCGTGTGCGACGTTTGGGGGCTCTGGGGGAACGGGGGGTACAGAGACGGCCCCCGGAACCCCTCCAGCCCAGCGGGTTATGCCGTGCTTCTGCCACCCCGGCCCTTCTGCGGGGGCGGCATCCCGGGAACATCTGGACCTTCTCCCGAACATCTGGCGCCACCGCAGCTGGAATCATCCCCCCTCTCGCCCCACTGCTGCTGCCCGACCGGGGTGGGGCGGGGCAGGCGTGTGACATAATTAAAAAAACATATGACATCAAGCGGAGGGGTCGCATGGTGCCCGATGACGGTGCCGGTACCGCTGCCCATCTCCCTCCTCGGCCCCGGGCCCTCGCAGGCAGCGGTGTGGCCAATAGATGACGTCACGGCTCTGTCTCTGACGTCACGGTTCTCAGTCAAAGCTGGAGTTGGGTGAGTGAGGGGCGGCCTTGCCGATGAGGCGACCCCCATGATGGGGGTCCGCTGTTCCGGCCCCCTGGCCCTGAGCCCTGCTCCTGCACCCCCGCAGGGACGACTGGGGGGACAGCGAGGGTCCTGCTGCCCTGGGGGCTGGCGAGGGACCCGCTGCCCTGGGG
>JACBWW010000175.1:88847-102136 GCA_020086605.1 Lanius collurio | reverse complement strand
AGGGGAGGGGGCGGGGGGCGCCCCGCGCGTCCCCCCCCGCCACCGCCGCTGTGACAAAGCAGAGCGGGCGCAGCCCGGCCCCGCCGCGCCGTGGGGACACCGGAGGGACCGGGGAGCAGCGGGAGGCAGCGGGCCGGACTGGGGAGGCGCGTCCTCCCCGCACCCCTCCGTAGCTCACGGTGCGCCCCCCGCCCCATCCTCCCGCAGCCGCGGGGGCCGCTCGCTCGCGCTCCCCGTTTTCTCCTCTTTGCCCGTTTCCGTGGCTCCCACCCCCGCCTCCATCCCATTTTCCTCTGGAATCCAAAGTTTTCCCCGCAGCCAAGCAGGAAAGTTGAAGCTCAGCACCGCTACGGGAGCCGGGCCCGGGGGTCGCGGTGTCCCAGGGGTGCCTGGGGCCGGGGTCCCACCGGTCCCAGGGGTGCCCGTGACAGCCCGGCCTCGCCCCACGCTCCCGGCTCTTGCATAACCGGGGCTGCTTCTCCCGAAGCCGCGACGCCCGGCTGCGGAGTTTGGCTGTGACCGGGCCTGGTGGCACTGGGAATGTGTTTATCCAGCGACCGGGCTGTCCATCCCCCCGTCCGTGTGTCCGTTTGTCCAGCCTCCCCCCATCCGTCCATCCAGCTCCCTGCCAGCCGCTCGTTCCTAAGCCGTGCACGTCGCGTTCCCGGCCCTTATTGATCTATTCAGTAAATACTTGAGCTCGTCAGCTCCATGGCCGGGCTGGGAATGTGCGAGGGGCCGCTCTTGGCAGCGCCCGTGCTCCGCGCTGGCAGCCGATCCAGCCGGGAACCGGCGGCCGTGGCGAAGTTCCTTGCAACGCCTGGACGCGCAGAGCTGTTTTTGCCTTTAAAAGCAGGGAAATAGGAGAGGGGGGGGGAGATGTCTCGGCTTTCCTGTTACGGATTCCCCTCTGTCCGCGTGGGCATGGCCTGGTGAAATGAGAGGAATGATGGATGAGCGAGAGGGGTTTTTTTTTGTTTGTTTGTTTTTTGGAGTGAGGTTTTTCTGTCCCATTTCTTTGCCCACCTTTGAGCACAGCAGGAGAAGGGATTTGGTGTCGTGGCAGTGGCAGCATCTGACCCGTCACCGGGTCGGAGGGATGGAGGAGGAGGAGGAGGTTTGGGCAAACGCCAGATCCCTGCCCCAGATTCATGTCTGGGGCTGCAGGAGGCCGGAGCCTGTGGTTTCCATCCTCCAGCCCCTCCTCACCCTACTGGGGGTGCGGGTGCTTGATCTGTGTCCCTTGGAGGGAGGTGACAGGAGCGGAGCAGCTCAGGGCACCCCACAGCCCCCCCCCATCCCCCGCAGTGGCACCTGCGGGGCTGATTGAGCCGCTGGCAACCGTCCGGTGATCTCAGCGGTGCAGGTGGCCAACAGCTGAGCCCTCTGGGGTCACCCCTCCAGGGACCCGAGGTCTTGGAGGCATCATCCCTGCTCGGAGGTGGCTCGGAGCAGCCGGCGGATCCAGAAGTTGGTGGGGGCGGAAGGGAGGCATCACTCATTGCATAAGCTGCGTTGCCTTTGGAAACGAGGCTGCGGAAAGATGATGAGCTGGAGGGAAGTTCCTCCATCCCCTTCTCCACCCCAGGAGCTGGAGTAGGGCAGAGACACCCCTTCCTCCTGCTGCAAGTTCCCCTCCTGAGGGGCTCCCTTTGGGAGTCATGATGGGGACAAGGTGCTGTTCCACCACCTTGGGGTGCTGGGAGCGGTGTGAACCTGTGGGAAGGAGGATGTGGAGGCATGTGGCGGATGTGGAGGCACGTGGTGGATGTGGAGGCACTGCAAGTGTGTGGTTAGGCTGCTTGGGAGGCAGAATGTGCCACCAAGGTGCCACCTGAGCTGGTCCTGGCCAGGTTCTGGTTTCCCTGATGCAGGTCTCCCACTGCCCCAGCTGGGTGCAGTGGGGCTCTGGGAGAGGCCAGGATGGCATTGGGAGCAGGGTGCAGGTCCCCATCCTTGTCCACAGAGCCTGTTCCTCACACCCACTTCCTCTGTTTGCAGCTCTGGGAGCTCTTTGCTTGTTCCTGGAGAAGAAGAGGACAAAGTCCAGCTGTGGGGTGGGAGGAAGCTCTTCCACGGGGAACAAAGGGCACCGGTGTGTAGCTCCTGTTTGCCCAATCCTCCACCGCTTCCCAGAGTGGTGTGGGGCATCCCTGGGCCCTGTGGTGGCAGAGCCCCAGGAGCGGAGTGAGGGCAGGCAGGGATCCCCCCGTTCCTGTTTTGGAAATACCTGTGGTTAAAGGTGGCTGGGGTGTTTTGGTGCCGCACTTTCTTCTCGCCACCTTGGTGGTCTGGCATGTCCCATTGCGTGTCCATGTGTGCCCGTGTGTTCCCAGGTGTTTTCCCATGTGTTTTTCCGTCAGTTCCCGTGTGTGTGCACGCATGTGGGTGTGCACACACCACTTCCCTAAGCGTGCACGGACACGCCCGGAGCTGTGCCAGGTTCAGTGGAGGTGAAGAGTGGAGGTTTGGGGTGTTGGGAGGAGAAGGCTGGAGCTGCTGGAGGGGCATGGGTGGGGGTTCCTCCATGCAGTGTCTGGAGGGGTGTCCGGCATTGCCTTGTGGAACATCCCAGCTGGACACTTGGGGTTCCAGCAGCCCCACGGGGCTTTGTCCCGGTGTGAGAGGTGCCACTGTGGTGTCCGGCGAGAGTGCCAGGCTCTGGCCCCCCATGCTCGCTGTCCATGACAGGCACTGACGTCGGGAGGATGGGGCAGCGCTGGGGCATCCCTGGCAGCGCTGCCAGGCTCGGGGTGAAGCCGAGGCGTCGCCTCCTCGCTGCTTCCGAAGCTCCTGAGGCACCGTGGGCGGGGCGGGGGTGGGAACAGCTGTGGCAGCCCCCTCGCCTTCGGTGTCTCAGCCCCGCCGCTCGCTCCTCGTGTTCTCTCCGTGCCGGTTCCATGTGCTCCGGGGGAGCCTGCGAACCGGGAAGGAGCGGGGGCTGCTCCAGCTGGTGATGCTTTTCCTCCAGTGTTAGTTGGGATGATGGGGAGCAAAACCGCCCAGGTCCTCCCTGTGCCTCCAAGGCCCTGGTACCTGGAGCATCCTCTTCTGGGTCCAGCTGGCATCTGTTGGTTTCTCTTTGCCCCCAGCCCATGCCTGACCCCTGGTTGCCCAATGGGGCTGTCCAGGCTCTGCTCTGCTGCACGGGCGTTCCCCTCTCCTCACAGGAACAGCAGGATTGGAGCGGAAAATCAGAGACAAATTAAGGGAAAAGCTGCGTAAAGCAGCTGCTGGGTGGGGTCCTGAAAACAGCCCTGGAGTCAGCCGAGGGGATGGGGTGGTGGAACGAGAAGTTTTGAGGAGGGAGGGTTGGTTCCCAAAATGCCTGGGAGGAGGGTGTTTGGGGAAGAACCACGGCTCCTTCCCCCTCCAAGAGGGCACCGGGGGACTTGGCTTCCCCCTGAGGTTGTGACATTGTCCCGGTCACCTCCCAGTGCTCACTGAGGGTGGGGAGGGGGATGGAGAGCGGGCAGGGTGAGGGCCAGGAGCCCTTTGGGCAGAAACTGGGAGCACTGGTACCATCTGTAGAGGTGATGGTGGTGACAAGGTGAGGACATTGGACTCTGGTGAGGAGGCTCCGGCTGTCAGGTGGGTCCTGCTGCTGAGGACCTGCCAGCACTGGGACGCTCCGCAGGGAACGGGACAGCCCCTGGGGTCCCTGGGGACGGTGTCCACACCAGGGTTTGGCTGTGCTGGGAGGCAGGAGGAGCCATGCTCGTGTCTGTGACCCCCGTGGTGCTCCAGGGCTCTGGCTGTGCCTTTGGGGAGCTTTCCCAAACCCATGGATGGGCTTTTGGACGGAGCCTCTCCAGAACTGTGCAGGGAGCACGTGGTTCTGCAAGTGTCCTTTGCCCGGCAAGGGTGTGCACGGGAGGCCCTTCCCGAAATCCCAGCCAGGGCCGGGCCCTCGGGAGCCACAGAGTACCCGGGGAGAGGGGGGGACACACAGGATGTGCCACAAACTGCTGAGTCAGCGCCACCGTGAGCCTGTGGCTTTGTCATGGGGCAGGAGGTTCCTCTTCCAGGCGTGGACGTGATTTCGGTTCCCACATCCACTCCAAGCACTTTCCTGGTGCAGATAAATCCTCTCTCTGTGCCTCCCAGCCCCACTGGGGTCTGAGCCCTGGGTTTCTGCCAGACCTGCCTGCCAAAGCCAAGCTCCTGCTCCCAGCTCACCCCAACAAGCTCCACTGAGGTGCCTGGGATGAATCTGGGAGTCCCAGGGGTTGGGAATGGGTCCCTTGGGGTCGGTGCTGATCCCGACCTGCGAGCAGTGGATGCATCAGCCTCTTTCCTCCCCTCAGCCCTGGCTTTGCCATGCAGGGAGGCCTCTCCTTGTGCTTGGGGTGATCTCCATCAGCTCCCTGAGAGCGTGTCCGGCTGTGCCCCCATCCCTCTCCAGGGACACCCCTGTCTGTGTGGGCTTGGTGGCCGGTGGTGCCACGGCCTTGCCGAGCGAGGCCTGGGGATGTTTTGCATCCAGCGCTGTCGTCCTCAGCCTCTCCCAAATGGAGCATCTGCCCCTGCTGCAGCTCGTTTTCCAGGGGATGCTTTTCCCCTCTCCTTGGGATTTTGCAACCCAAGGCCACCTCAAGCTATTTACAGCCCAGGTTTTGCTGTTGATTTAACTTCCCAGCCCTTTCCACGCACCGTCCCCAGGCAGCCCGACCTGCCCGGCTGCGGCCACATCAAATGTTTTCAGCATTTTCTAATTTGGCCCAAACTCGTTGTTTTCTTTGCTGTGTGACTCCTATTTTTGAAGGAAAAGCACAGGGTGGGCCATGAAGGCTGTTCTGGATGTTATTCCATCGTGAGAGGTTGCGTTCCCCAACGTGGTCCGGCCGTTTCTAGGGCTAAATATAGACTCCAGTGTCCTTCCTGAGCCAGGGAACGGAGCAGGCTGGAGCTGCAGTCATGCAGATGCTGTGCAGGACCACAGACGGTCCCAGCACTGCTCGTGGGGTTGGCAGCAGAATTGTTGGATAATGACCTTGCTGGCAGCTCTGAGCTTCTCCATTGGGACCGTGCTTGCAGTGGCACCAAGGGGAGGGATGGGAAGAGCATCCCGGGCTCCAGGGAGTGTCAGGAAGGTGAGAGGAGATCTGTGGGGTCTGAAAGGCGTGGGCCGGGGCAGCAGTGGGAATGGTGGATGTCGGGGAGGGAGACTAATTGAGTTGGAAGTTGCATCTTTAATTGAGTGGGCTAATTAGCCTCTTGCCAGGTGCTGTTTCTCCAAATGAGACCGTGGTGAGGATGGGCAGGTGTTGGGAATTTTAACCTGAGGATGGGCAGGTGTTGGGGGTTTTAATCTGAGGATGGGCAGGTGTTGGGGGTTTTAACCTGAGGATGGGCAGGTGTTGGGGGTTTTAACCTGAGGATGGGCAGGTGTTGGAGGTTTTAACCTGAGGATGGGCAGGTGTTGGGGATCTCATCCTGAGGATGGGCAGGTTGGGGGGTTTTAACCTGAGGATGGGCAGGTGTTGGGAATTTTAACCTGAGGATGGGCAGGTCTTGGGGATCTCATCCTGAGGATGGGCAGGTGTTGGGGGTCTCATCCTTGGGTGTACCAGAGCTGGGCAGGTTGAGGGGGTGAGTTGGGGGGTTGCTGTTGAATTGGAGGGGCTGCAGTTGTGGTGGGGAGAGAGGAGTTGCTGCTCTTGGACTCAGGGCTCTGCCATCCATCCCTTGGTGACCGAGTTGGTGACAGCTTTGGGAGCCATCCTGCTGCTGCCCCCACGCCCCAGCCTCACTGGGGTTGGCCAGGTTTGTTTGCTGGAGGCTGCCAGGCAAAAATTTAAATGTGCTGAGAGCTTTGGATGGCATCAATCTCACCTGCAGCTTTTTGTCTGTGGGCATGGGCTTGTGGTCCTGGTCTGGGTTAGGGTTTGGGGCCACCGAGTCACAGCTGGCCAACAGCATGGCCACAGCTCATGCAGGAGTCTCTGCACCCCCTGGCCCTGCACTGGGCTCCTCAGGACCGAATCCCTCCCCATGTCCCCTCCCTCTGCTTCCCTGTGCCCTTTGATGCTGGCAGCCGGTGATTCTCCCAGAATTGGAATATCATGGCCTAAAGGATGGCACAGGAGCACAAACTCTCGGTCTTGGGGAGCAGCAGGATGCTCCTCTGCCCACTCTGCCCCCTGCCATGCTGCTGGTGGGCTGCCAGTGCATGCCCACCCACCCCCATGTGCCCACCCACTCCGGCCTCCTCTGGGGACACGCACCTTCCCTGTGTCAATACCCCTTGGCTGTCCCTGGCTCTGTCAGCCAGGAGAGCAGCTCCAAATCTTGGGGGGCTCTGCCCTGGGGGCACAGACACCCCAAACCGCGGTGCTTACAGCGGTCCCATCCTCTGCAGGCGCTGCGAGCTGAACCCCTCCGGCCCCCAGCGCAGGGAAAGGCTGTGAAGGGTTTCCTCCCGGCGGGTGCCGTGGTGCTTTTTTATTGTTTGGAAAAGGAAGCACTTGGGTTTAATACTTCCCGCTCCAGCCGCCTTCCCAGCGCCCCGGCGGATGCTGCGGGGCACCGGGGCGAGCGCCGCGTGGAGCGGGGCTGTGCCGGCGCCTCCGCCCCGGGGCCGGCTCCGCATCCTTGGGCCGGTGCCCACGCCAAGGCCCCGCTTCCTGCCGCAGCCCCCGGCCCTCCCAGATGGGTTCGCTCAGCCTCTCCTCTGCCGGCCTGCAGCGCCGTCTTCCCCCGGCAAGAGCCGATTGGGAGCCCAGCGCTGCTTGCTCTCCTCCTCCGCCGCTCCGATGCCGTCGGCCCTCGCCCCAGCCCTACGCCCTTTCGGCTGCGTGAAATCCTGAATTTTATTTTCCCGCGATTTACAGAAGTTAAAAGCAGGGAAAGCAGGATCTGTGACCCGCAGGAAGTCCCTGGGAGCATCCGGTGGGGATGCCAAGGGGTCAGGGCGGCATCTGGGACGCAGCACCAGCTCAGGGATAGCTGTGCCAATTCCTCTTTCATCGTTTGTACCAGTTACAGACAGATGGGACATTTCACCGTGCCAGGGATGTTTTTCCAGTGGAGCAGCTGCCACCTGGAAGCCGTGCAGGACCTGCCTTCCCAGGATGTGCTATCAAGGAATCCCCAAACCTTCACCGGCAGCACGCGCTCGTTGTGCTGGGAGGGCGATGGGCAGCAGGAGCCGTGTCCCCTGGGCCATCTGGGCTTGGTTTTGGGGCTGGGCTGGGAACTGGGGACAGCCAAAAGCTGTGGCAGGAGCAGGGCAGGGCCATGGTGTTGTCAGGGGTTGTTATCCCTGCAGAGACCTTGGAGTCGCAGGAGATTGCACCGAGCAATGGTGGCTCCGTGACCTTGTGCTTCCCCGGAGCTGGGGGATGCTCTGTGCTCCCCCAAGGGACCCAGGTCCCCAGGGGACCACAGGAGGTGACCTGGAGGCTTGGAACAGGCCTGGCTCTCCATGTCCTTGTGCCCCTCTTGCTGTTCTGCAGCCTCCTGGAGCATCCAGCATCTCCGAGAGGGTGACAGTTCCCTGCCCTGGCTGGGGTGGGACCCCCCATGTGCACTCCAGTGAGGATCCTGGCCACCCCAAGGATCCCAAATCCCAGCTGGATCATCCCTGGCTGCGTTCACATGGGCAGGTGGAGCCGAATCCAGAGCAACTCCCCGCGTGGCCGCGCTGCTCGGGAATAAAAGTCCCTTTATGCCGGAATAATTAGTGTACTCAGAGCATGCTAATTATTCTGGGATAAAAGTGACTTTTATTCCAGCAGAGTGTCCTCTCAAAGGGCCCTTTCTGCCCGCTCCCGGGGCACAATAGCTGCTCTGCTCCGTTTCCCCATCCCAGACAAAGTCCTTATTTGCGGAGGCAGCGAAATTGAGTTGACTAATGAATTAAGGCCAATGGTTCTGGCCGGGCTCCAGCCCTTTGAAAGCCTTGGCGAGCTGATGCCCGGCCCGGCGGGAGGAAGCACGGACCCTCCTGCCCCACCGAGCCCCCGGCAGCCTCCCCTCCCTCCCTCCCTCCTCCCTCCCAGCTGCCGGGATGAAATGCCTATTAATCTACCCTGTGGAATTGCTTTATTCCCGGCGCAGGCAGGGCTCTGGAGGGAGCGTTATCAGCTCCAGCCACAGGCCATAAATAACCACGGCGGTGCAGAGCGCCGGGTCCTGTTTGGGTTCCCAACTGCCCGCGGTATAAACATCCCGCTCCTATTGCCGGGATAAGTACAGGGAATAAAGGCTGGGCAGGTAGGGGAGGTGGGGGGGCTCTGCAGGCCCCCTGCCCGCTCCCCAGCCCTCCTCTGAGGAAGGAAAAAGGGGACACGGGGCACCCTGGCAGGGATGGCCACGGGCCAGGGCCGGCTGCAGCTCATCCAACTGCACCCAGAGGACTTAAGCCTCTTTCTCCTGGCTGAAAATGCTTTTTTTCTTTCCCTTTTTTCCTTCCCATCACCCCCCCCCCCCCCCCCCCTGCCTTGTTTTTTTTTTTTTGGCCATTTAAATTGCAGATAAGCTGCAAAAAGAAAAATACCAAAAAAAGCAGGATTCTACCTTGAATCCCCCTCGGCCGCGGGGCTGGAGCTGCCCCTCCTGCCCTTCCCCACCACAGTCTGGATGATCCAGCTCTTTTTTTTTTTTTTCCCTTTTATTATTATTATCCCCAGTTCTGGCAATGCCGGAGCTTTCGTTTCATCTGCTTCCATCTCCTGCCATTTTTCAGCTCGTTCCGCTGCGGACTCTCCGTGGGGCTGGAGGCGGGAGGGGACGCGGGGGGGATGGCGCTCCGGCACGGCTCTCCCGGCTCCTGAATTTGGTTTAAAATGCAAATCTTTCCTTTATTCCCCATTTTTTTTTTTTAATGGATTTCATCTGCGGGCGGCGGAGCTGCTGGAGAGCCCGGGGAGCGGGAGGGGAAGGGGCTGGGCAGGGGGGTGGGAGCGCATTCCTCCCAGATTTCCTGATGCGCGTTCGCATGGAAATCGTCTCCCCCTGGACGCGTTTGAAGTCAGGTGACGCCGAGCTGCGGGATGGACGCAGCCCCGGGAGCCGCAATATGATTTTCTCCCCCTTCCCCCCTCCACGGGGAATTCTGGTGGGCAGCGTCCATCCCCTGCCTCCATCTCCCGCCTCCCTCGGGATGTGCTCCCCCGTCCATCCTCCTCCTCCTCTCCATTCCTCCCCCCTCCCCATCTTCGCTTTGCTCCTTTGTGTGGGTTTGGAGGCAGCCTTGACAGGTCCTGGTTGCTGGGAATCCCATCCCAGTGCCCGGTGTGGGGGTGCTGGGGGGCTGCTGTGCCCTGGAGTTGTCACCTCTCCCTGCTCCGCTGCCCGGAGTGAGCCGGGAGCTGGGCGTGACCCCGGATGGCATCTCCCCATGCCTGGAGCACCGGTGTGGGGGTCCAGTGGCTTCCAGTCCCATGGGAAGGGATGGGATGGGTGTCCCTGGCCGTGGGGAGTGGCCAGGCGGGCGATGGGACAACATGTGGAACGTGGCTGGTGGGAAAGGGGCAGGGATGTGCTGGTGGGATCTGGGGATGGGTGTCCGGAGGGTGCTGGAGCCTCGGGATTTTGGGATGTGAAAAGGGGGTGACAGCCCTACTCGTACCCCAGGATGGGTTTAGGGCATGTGGGAACTTCCAGCTGCTTCCCACCAGCATCATCCCTTGGTCAGGGCTGGGGAAAAGGGGAGAAACCAGGGGTGGAAAACCAGGGAAGCACCAGAACCCCGGGGCTGAAGCGATGCTGGGGTTTGGATTTGGTTGGATTTGTTGTTGTCCCCTTGGGGGTCCCAAAAAGGGAGAAAATCGGAGCAAACCCTCTCTGGGCCTGTCCCAGGAATGGCACTGAGCTGCCATTCCAACACCTCTGGCACAGCAGAGCCAGGCTTGGCTTCTCCAAATTGTCTTTTTTTTTTGTTTAAGAAAGGTGAATGCCTCGTGATTCTGATGCCATAGTCCGAGTTGAAGGGAAAAGGGGGAAAAACCGTATTTTAAAGTCAATATTTACTCAGCAATTGGCCGTCCCCCTCCCCCAGGCCGGCCGCATACCTGCGGGAATGGCCCGGAGCCCTGTCGGGTCCTGGAAGCGCCGGAGCCGGGATCTGGTTTGAATCTTCCCTGTTCGGAGGGGGCTGGCTGGAAGAATTGCAAAAATGCATTTGAACTGTTTTGGGATCGTGTGTTTAAATGCAAAACAAACAGCTGAGCCTTCCTTTCCCTTTCCCCCTGGAAAAAATGTGCCTCAGACCTGAGGGTTTGGTATTTTAAATGTCTCTATTACCCGCTTCAGCTTTTGGGAGCCGGAAAATTTACTGGATTTGGGGTTTGAGGATCAGCCTCGAGCCTCAGCTCGGGGAGGAGGGAGCGGGATGGGCTCCAGGCTTTCCCAGCGCCTGTCCTGAGGCTGTGGAGAAACTCCCAGGCCACTGGAAGTTCTGAAAACACAAAAAAGGCACAAATGCTGTTTTTTCCTGTAGTTCAGGGACAAAAGATGGATGATGTGGGGGAGAGAAATGAAGCCGAAGGTGACTCTGATGTGGTCTTGGTGGATTTTGTGTGCTGAACGTGGTTGAGTTCGTGTCTTGGGTCACTCCAAGGCTCCGGCAGCTCCGTGTCACCCATTCCAAGCTGGCCCTGGAGGGAGGTCCCACAGGGGCCACGGGCTTGGCTTCGACTGGGAAGAGTGGCCATGGATTTCTGGAGTGCTCCATCCTTGATCCACAGGGAAGGAGGAAGAGGAGGAACGTTGGGATGAAGGCGTGGCCTTCCTCTGGCTGGTGGAACCCGCTCAGCCAAAGGAAGGCCGAAATTGCCCAAAACACAACAACCTGTCCTGTTTTGGGGGTGCTGTGGCCATGTGAGGTGGGGATGGAGACCTGGAGGAACACGGAGTGGGAATGTTTCCCTCTGGAGTGGGTTTATTCCCTCCCTGCTCCCCCAGAACATCTGGTTTGCAAATCGTGCCCGTCCCAGCCCGTATTTATGGCCAGCGCCGTTTCCTGGCCGGACGCCTCCTCCCGAGGAGAGGAGGAGGAGCTGGGCAGAGGAGGAAGCAGGGAAGGAGTCCCTTCATATTTTTGTGCTTTGCTGTCCAGGTTTTTATGTCGTCCTCATCTGTGGAATGAAAGTCTCGTGGTCTCTACTCCAGGACCTGCTTCCCCACCTCTCCAGCAGCCCGTTTTGGTGTCCATTTCTTATTTTAGGAAAAAAAACAGATGGTTTTTGGTGTTTGTCTTTGCCAGCCCTTTTCCCAACCCACCACAAAGCCTCTGGGTGCCCATGGAATGCTGGCACCCGGCTCTTGGTGCCCTGCCCACCTGGGAAGATGCTGCTGGGACATCTCTTCCCACCCCTCCTGGAGGACAGAAATCCTCTTTCTTGCACTCAAATGCCTTTTTTTGAACCTTTTTTTTTGGACCATTTTGGTTTTGGACCTTTTAGTTTTTTGGGCCTTTTCAGGCCTTTTCTTCTGGGGGGGTCTTTTTTGGGTGAGCTCCTTTTTTCATCCTCCTTTTGGGAGACCCTTTTTTTTCCGGTAGGGCCTTGTTTTGGGGACCTCTTTTTTTGGTGCCTTTTTGGGGGCCCTTTCCTGATGTGCCTTTTTTGAGGCCCTTTAATTTCACCACCTTTTGTGGCTTTCTTTTTCTTTTTCTTTTTTTCTTTTTCTTTTTTTCTTTTTCTTTTTCTTTTTCTTTTTCTTTTTCTTTTTCTTTTTCTTTTTCTTTTTCTTTTTCTTTTTCTTTTTCTTTTTCTTTTTCTCTTTCTTTCTCTCTTTCTTTCTCTCTTTCTTTCTCTCTTTCTTTCTCTCTTTCTTTCTCTCTTTCTTTCTCTCTTTCTTTCTCTCTTTCTTTCTCTTTTTTTTCCAGTTTTACCACATTTCCATGCCCCTTTTTTCTGCCATTTTTTTCCTATTTATGGACCCTCCTTTGGATCTTTTTTTTTTTGTTGTTGTTGTTCCCTCCCCCCCCTTCCATTTCTCCCATCTTTTGGCTATTTTCACAAACTTTTGCCGTGTTTTTAAGCTCAGTTTTGTCCCCTTTGAATCCCTTTTGAGCCGGGGTCTCTCCTCTGGCTGCCAAGGCGGGGACGTGTCCCCGCAGCTGCCCCGGCCGCGCTCTGAGCCGCCCATTGTGCACCGATGAAGGCGCCTTTATTCCCGATCCCGGAGCCGGAGCTCCGCTGCCATCGCCGCCGCTGGGGCGAGCGCCCGGCTCGGGAAGGGAACTTGGCTGCATGCGAGGGATGCATGAACAGACACCTTCTCTAATTGTCCACCTGGCACCGAGGCACCGCGCCGCCAGCATTGAACCCGCCGGGAACACGCTGTGCCAGGACAGGGAACGCACAGGGAACGCGTGGGGTTGCCCAGGAGCCCCGGTGGGAAGCCATCTCCTGCTGTCCTCGCCTTGCCCCGAGCCGTGGTGGCCGTGCCAAGGCCGCGGTGCCTCGCGCTGCCGAAGGCCAGCGGCGCGGTTGGGAACGGTGCAAGGGGCTGGGGTTTGGGTGCCCTGTGGTGGTGAGGAGCAGTGGGATGGCTCCCTGGCATCATCCTGCTTGGATCAGCAGCCCTCTGGAAGGTGTCCTCGGGACAGGGTGTGATGGGTCAGTGCTTGGAGGGAATCCCACGTGCTCCTGCTCTGCTCCGGTCCTGGAGCGGGAATGCTCAGCACGGAGATGCTGGTGCTGAGGGATGGCTCCTACGAGCGTCCCTGCTCCAGGATTGGCGTCCCCAGCGCAGAACAAGCTCCTGTCGTGGCTCTGGTTTCCCATCCCACGAGCGGCTGGGATGGGGCAGCCGGCTGGGAATGGGTTCCCAGGGATTTGCCTTCCTGTAGCCCTGGCTGCTCCTTCGGGAAGTGAAACCTGTGGGTTGCAGTGGCTGCGGCAGCCGCAGGTCACGCTGTGGCTGCCGGAGACCTGGGAGGACGAGGAGGAGCAGGAAATCCAAGAGAGTGTCAGTTCTTTGCTGTGGTTTTTTTAATGAGTCCTGCCTTGGATGTGCCTGTGGCCGGGAGATGGAGGCGGCAGATGAGGGAACAGGGGGTGGCAGGGCTGGATCTGGAGCAGAGCTGGGCCAGGAGGAGCCGGTCCCCGAGCCCCGTGGGAGGAAGGGGACAAGCTTGGGTTGCTCCTCTGGCCGAGGAAAGGTGGAAAGAAAGGACAGGGATGCTCCATCCATTTTGATCCGTCCAGTCTCCATCTTGGCCGTGCTGAGCTCCCGCCGTGGTGCCGAGCAGCAGCTCCCACGCCATCGGGGCACGGGGAAGGAAGGGAGGCAGGGAAGGAAGGGAGGCAGGGAAGGAAGTGTGTTGGCAGGAGCTG
>JACBWW010000175.1:17289-28919 GCA_020086605.1 Lanius collurio | reverse complement strand
ACCCCATCCCAATCCCATCCCACCTCCTGCTCTGTGATGGTCCCTGCGTGCCACCGGAGCGATGACATTCCCATCCTTTCCAGGCCTGGCCATCGACTACCCGGAGAGCAAACTCTACTGGATCAGCTCTGGCAACGGCACCATCAACAGGTGTGACCTGGATGGCAGCAACCTGGAGGTGATCGAGTCCGTGCGGAGCCAGCTGAGCAAGGCCACCGCCCTGGCCATCATGGGTGAGGGCTGGCAAAGGGGGACACCTTTCCCTGCCTCCTGGCCCTTCCCAAGCTCTCAGCTGGGCTGGGAGGGGATGGGGAATGCTGCCACATCCTCCTGCCTCCTCCCCACAGGGGACAAGCTGTGGTGGGCTGACCAGGCCTCCGAGAGGATGGGCACCTGCAACAAGAAGGACGGGACGGAGGTGACGGTGCTGCGCAACAGCACCACGCTGGTGATGCACATGAAGGTGTACGACGAGAGCATCCAGCAAGGTCAGTGTGGGCTCCAGGGGCACAGACCCCACAGGGCTGGGCAGCAGCTCGGCCACTCCGTGGCTGCTCCACCCCTGACAGCTGGCCCAAGCCTGGCCCTTACCCTCGTGCCAGGTCCATGCTGGCCGGTGCAGGGCACCCACACCTCATGTGGGTGCTGCCCCAGCTGGCCCAGCCTCGGTGGGTGCACCCTGGGCCTCCGTAGCCTCTCACCCCCTTCTCTCTGCCACAGCTGGGACCAACCCCTGCAGCCAAAACAACGGGGACTGCTCTCAGCTCTGCCTCCCCACCTCGGAGACCTCCCGCTCCTGCATGTGCACGGCGGGCTACAGCCTCAAGAGTGGGCAGCAGTCCTGTGAAGGTGTGTGCCTGTCCCTGTCCCCTCCCTGAGCCACCCCTGGGAGCAGTGAGGCCCCACAGCCACCGTGGTCACCCTGCTTGGTGACCCCTCGCTCTGGCTGCTCCTCCCCACTGCTCTGCATCCCACATCACTGTGGGGGAACACTGGGGACCAGAGGGACACCGGGGGGCTTGGAGGGGTTTTGGGCTCAGGTGGCAGCAAGACCCTTTCATGGGCTGTCCCCGATGAGTGTGGGGGCACTGCCCATCCACTGAGAGCATCACGGGAGGAGGGGAGGGGGACAGAGCAGTGGGACCACCCCAGGGAGTGGTGGGACCCTCGCTGTGGGCAGCGGGTTTGGCTCACCGGGAGCAGGGCCAGGCTCACTCTGCAGATCTCCCGTCCCCCTGGGCACTGCCAGGGCCTCTCAAAGGCTGTTTGTGTGCAAAGTGTTCCGGGTGGTTTTGGGGGGGGGCGTTGGCAGAGCTCTGCACCATCTGGGTCAGGGCAGGGGCTGAATAACAAGTGCTGCTCTGACCCAGATGCGCCACGGAGCCTCTGCCAGCATGGGGTGGGGGTGGTGGGCAGTGGGAAGGGACTGTGCCCCCCTGGAGCAGGGCAGGACCCTGGAAGGGGCTGTGCCTGGGGGTTGCAGCCCCCAGGGAGGTCCGTGCTGGGCGTGTGGAACCCTGCCAGGCTTGTGCTTCTCCCCTGTCACATTTGCCCCGGTGGAGGGACAGCCCGTGGGTTTTGGGATGTGTCTGACTGTCCCCACACCTGTCTTAGGTGTTGGCTCCTTCCTCCTGTACTCGGTGCACGAGGGGATCCGGGGCATTCCCCTGGACCCCAACGACAAGTCGGACGCTCTCGTGCCGGTGTCGGGGACCTCCCTGGCTGTGGGAATCGACTTCCATGCAGGTGATGCGGGGCTGGGGAACAGGACATGGGGCTGGGAACAGGATGGGGGATGGGGAGCATGAGGAACCATCACCAGATCCCCCCCTTTGGCAGCGCTTTGCCCTGCCCTCAGAGGGCAGGATTTCAGAGCCCTGGGGTGCAGGTTCTCACTCTGGAGTGACCAGAGGTGGTCACTGACTCGTCCCCTCCTGCCTCCATGTCCCTCTCAGAGAATGACACGATTTACTGGGTGGACATGGGCCTGAGCACCATCAGTCGAGCCAAGCGGGACCAGACGTGGCGCGAGGACGTGGTGACCAACGGCATCGGCCGCGTGGAGGGCATCGCTGTGGACTGGATCGCTGGTGGGATGGGGCTCTGGAGCCGGGGACAGCGGGGGCAGCGGGGCTTGCTGGGGGGCTTCACCATCCCCTCTTGCAGGAAACATCTACTGGACGGACCAGGGCTTTGATGTCATCGAGGTGGCCAGGCTGAACGGGTCCTTCCGCTACGTGGTCATCTCACAGGGGCTGGACAAGCCACGGGCCATCACGGTCCATCCAGAGAAGGGGTGAGACACTGCCCCAGAGAGGGGCATCACCTGCAGGGTGGGCACAGGGTGAGAGCCTTGCAGCTCCCAGCAGAGGGGGACACAACAGGGAAGGACTCACAGGTCTCCTGCCACCCCAAGGAGTCCAAACTCTGGATTTAACCCTTATTTTACTGATGGGCTGAACTCCCTGGGAGCTGCTTGGGACCTGGTGGGTGCCAGCCCCTCCAAAAATCCAAGTGAAGCCTCCCCAGACTGGCTCCAGCTTTGGAGAGAGCCCCAGGGGAGGGAGGAGCAGTGTTTGGATGTGGGGAGAGATGGAGATGCAGGGGATGGGATGCCTGGTCTGTGAGCAGGCAGGGTCTGGACTGAGACCCCGGTGTGGGGGAGTGAATGGGGTGGTCTCTGTCCTTTACTCCAATGGCCAAAGGGCCTCAGGAAGCTGCTCCTGGTGATGTCCCTGCGGTGACGTCCCTGCTGTCCCCTCAGGTACCTGTTCTGGACGGAGTGGGGGCAGTACCCCCGCATCGAGCGCTCGCGCCTGGACGGCACCGAGCGGATGGTGCTGGTCAACGTCAGCATCAGTTGGCCCAACGGGATTTCCGTGGACTACGAGGTACAGTTGGCATCTGGTACCAAGGGTCCCTGTGGCTGTGTCCTGCTGCTGGTGGGGACATGATTGCCCTCCTCAGGGCTCCAGGAGGGGTGTCCAGGGTGGTCTGAACCCCGGGACATCCTGGCAGAGGTGCAGAGGGTGATGCCCCTAGGCCAACTGGGATGTTCTCCCATCCCCATAGGATGGGAAGCTGTACTGGTGCGATGCCCGGACAGACAAGATCGAACGGATTGACCTGGAGACGGGTGAGAACCGGGAGGTTGTCCTGTCCAGCAACAACATGGACATGTTCTCCGTGTCGGTCTTCGAGGAATACATCTACTGGAGCGACAGGTACGGTGCCAGGGGGGCTGGGGGCTGTGTGGAGGGCGGGGGGAGCCGGTGGATGCTGTGGTGAGGTGGGGAAGGGTCCTGTGCTGGTCACTCGGTGATTCTGTCCTCCTTCAGGACTCACGCCAATGGCTCCATCAAAAGAGGCAACAAGGACAATGCCACCGAGTCGGTGTCGCTGCGGACCGGGATCGGCGTGCAGCTCAAGGACATCAAAGTCTTCAACCGGGCCCGGCAGAAGGGTAGGTCTGAGCATGGGGGGCAGCTCCTCACGTGGGCAACGGGGATGGAAACAAATCCATCTCCGTGTCCCTGCCGCGGTCCGAGCCCGTTCCTCCCTCCGGGAGCGCCGAGAGCCGAAAGCGGCCGAGCGGGTGCATCCTGCCCAGTGCCTCGCCCAATCCCCCCTGTCCCCCCACCAGGCACCAACATCTGTGCCCAGAACAACGGGGGCTGCCAGCAGCTGTGCCTGTTCCGCGGTGGCGGGCAGAGGACGTGCGCCTGCGCCCACGGGATGCTGTCCGAGGACGGCGTGAGCTGCCGGGACTACGACGGGTACCTGCTCTACTCGGAGCGCACCATCCTCAAGAGCATCCACCTCTCGGACGAGAACAACCTCAACGCGCCCATCAAGCCCTTCGAGGACGTGGAGCACATGAAGAACGTCATCGCCCTGGCCTTCGATTACCGCTACGGCTCCAAGGGCAGCAACCGCATCTTCTACAGCGACATCCACTTTGGCAACATCCAGCAGATCAACGACGATGGCACGGGGCGCAAGACCATCGTGGAGAGTGAGTGGCACTGGGTTCTCCCCTCTCTCTGTCCTCCCCCACCTTGTCCCGCACCCCAAATGTTTTGGTCCTTGGATAATGTGTTTTCTTGGAGGGGCAGTGGGTACAAGCTCAGCTGTGAGGTTTCTGAGGAGCCTCTGGAAGTGGCACTGGGAGCAGCCTGCAGAGCTTGTTGTGGCATGAAGAGTGTGTCACGAGGCTTGGGCGGGCATGGTTCTAGGAACAGGCACTGCAGCGAAGTTGGGATCGGCTCTGTGCTCGCACTCACCTCCCAAGGCAGCGCCCTGAGCCCTGACCCTTGGGGTGCCCAGCCCTGACCTCACCTCCAGCCCTCGCCTTGCACTTGGCTGGGTTTATTGGCACCTGCAGCAGCTTCAAAGAGCTGCAGTTGCTGCTCCAGGAGCTCCCCAGGCCAGGGCCTTGGACGTGCTGCTAATGAGGGAGTTCACAGCAGCGCTGGCGGTGCTTTATCCCTGGGAGGGCAGAGCAAGGCCCAGCTCTCACAGCCACCTCATTAAACCCTTTGCTGAGCGTTAATGAGGGGGGTACGATGGGTGCACAGTTCAAGTTCCCAGCTGGGTAGGGCTCCCTGGTCCCCACCAGGCTTTGCCTTGTCACTCTGTGCCCCAGGGGCTCAGCTGTCCCTTGGCAGAGGGAAACCCTCCCTTTCTCAGCGCTGCTGCTGTGGGCCCAGAGCAAGGTCTGGCTGGTGTGGAGCCTGAGAGCCAAACTGGAGTCCCTGGTGCATTGTAGGTGTCCATCCCTCAGCCTTCCTGCAAGGGAGGGTCATTCCAGCAGAGCTCTGCCCCTGACATTCCCAAGTTTCAGGGGTCTCTGCTCCCCCCTGAGCACAGCCCCCAGCCCCGCTGAGTCCCCACCCAGCAGCCAAAGCCTCCGAGGGATTTTTGGGCTGTAATTAAAAGCAAAAACTTCAACGTCCCAGTGTCAGGGTCAGCACTGGCCATGTGGGGTGAGCTGCAGCCTTGCAGGGGTCTGGGCTGGGTGTGACCCTTACCTGTCCCCCCAGACGTGGGCTCGGTGGAGGGGCTGGCGTACCACCGTGGCTGGGACACGCTCTACTGGACGAGCTACACCACGTCCACCATCACCCGGCACACCGTGGACCAGAGCCGGCTCGGGGCCTTCGAGAGGGAGACCGTGATCACCATGTCAGGGGATGACCACCCCCGTGCCTTTGTGCTGGACGAGTGCCAGAAGTGAGTGGTCATTGAGTGTCCAGCCAGCCCCCCCAGGGGTCCACGTGGTCGCAGTGGACATTGCTCCACCAGGGAGGAAGCTCTGGATCCCAGCACAGAGAGGATTGGACCCCCAGGGAGGGAAGACCCTGCACCCTCCCCACCCACAAATCCTTCAGCACCCCAAAGCAGCTCCAGATGCCCCATCCCATCCCCATCCACAGGGTGCCACGTGTCTCAGCAGCCTCATTCACCCCCTTCCCACTCTTTTTATGTGGGAATGATGTTCCATCCATCCCCCAGCCTCTGGAAGCCCCCCCAGCCGTGGAGGGTTGTGGCTGAGCAGGGGCTCCAAAGGTGTCTGTCCCCTCCCAGCCTGATGTTCTGGACCAACTGGAACGAGCAGCACCCCAGCATCATGCGAGCCACCCTCTCCGGTGCCAACGTCCTCATCATCATCGACCAGGACATACGGACGCCCAACGGGTTGGCCATCGACCACAAGGCTGAGAAGATTTACTTCTCTGATGCCACCCTGGACAAGATTGAGCGCTGTGAATACGACGGCTCCCATCGCCACGTGAGTCTGAGGCCAGTGAGATGGGGAGGGGAGTGTCCAGTATGGGGCTGGAGCATGGTCAGAGGGAAGCAGAGCTGTTCCTGGGGCTGGGGAGGTCAGGCATCCCATGGGGTGGACACTGGATGTGTTCGGGGCATCCCACAGTGGGTTTCTCCTGCTCCTGGTTTGCCTGTGTCCTGAGAAGTGAGGACATGGCCTTGAGCTGCACCAGAAGAGGTTCAGGTTGGACACAAGAAAGAATTTCTGAATGGAAGGGGTTGTTAAACATTGGAAGGGGCTGCCCAGGGAGGTGGTGGAGTCACCACCCTTGGAGGTGTCCAAGGAACAACTGGACCTGGCCTGGAGTGCTCTGGAGGGGGTTGATCACAGGTTGGACTTGGTCTTGGAGATCTTTTCCAACCTCAAGGACTCTGTGAAGCATCCAAGGCCAGGTTGAACAGGGCTTGGAGCAACCCTGGGAGGTGTCCCTGCCCATGGCAGGGATGTGGGACCCGGATGAGTTTGAAGATCCTTTCCAACCCAACCCATTCCACGATTCCGTGGCCGGCAGGTGATCCTCAAGTCGGAGCCCGTGCACCCCTTTGGCCTGGCCGTGTATGGTGATTACATCTTCTGGACGGACTGGGTGCGCCGGGCCGTGCAGCGCGCCAACAAGTACGTGGGCACCGACATGAAGCTGCTGCGAGTGGACATCCCCCAGCAGCCCATGGGCATCATCGCCGTGGCCAACGACACCGACAGCTGTAAGGACCTGCTGCTGTCCCTGCAGCGTCCCTGCCCTCTGCCCCTCACCCTGTCTGCAGGTCTGGGGAAGGGGAGTCCATCCCACCGTCCTTCCTGGCACTTCAGGAACCCATCCCACTGTCCCTCATGGTCCTGTGGGAACCCATCCCACCATCCTTCCTGGCACTTCAGGAACCCATCCCACTGTCCTTCCTGGCCCTTTGGGAATCCATCCCACCATCTTTCCTGGCCCTTTGGGAATCCATCCCACCATCTTTCCTGGTCCTTTGGAAATCCATCCCTTCATCCTTCCTGGCACTTCAGGAACCCATCCCACCATCCTTCCTGGCCCTTTGGGAACCCATCCCACTGTCCCTCATGGTCCTTTGGGAACCCATCCCACCATCCTTCCTGGTACTTCAGGAACCCCTCCCTCCATCCTTCCTGGCTCTTCAGGAATCCATCCCACCATCCTTCATGGTCCTTTGGAAATCCATCCCACCATCCTTCCTGGCCCTTTGGGAATCCATTTCTCTTGTCCATCCTGGCACTTTAGGAACCCATCCCACTGCCCTTCCTGACCCTTTGGGAATCATCCCATCGCCCTTCCCAGCTTGTCATTGCCCCCTTGTGACTCTCATGCCAGAGTTGTCCATCTCCAACCCTGTGCACGCTGAAGACAGAGAGGATTTGCCCTGTCCCTGTTCTTCCCAGGGCATCTCCTTGTAACATCTGGGGAGACCGGGTGCCTCCAGCCCCTTACCCCCTCTGTAACCCCATGGGAAGAGCCTGGGGAGGGATCCTTACTTTTTGGCCCAGCAGGGAGGACAAGGAGCAGGCACTGCTGGGTCCATCCCTGGTGTGACCACCGTCCCTCTGCCCTAGGTGAGCTGTCCCCGTGCCGGGTGAACAACGGTGGCTGCCAAGACCTGTGCCTGCTCACCCCCAAGGGCCACGTCAACTGCTCGTGCCGCGGGGAGCGCGTCCTGCAGGAGGATTTCACCTGCAAAGGTGAGGGGGGTGGGAGGGGCTGAGGAAAGGACGGGGTGAGGCCGATGTCAGGCTGGCAGAGCTGACATTGCCATGCTCTGTCCAGCTGTGAATTCCACCTGCAACGTGCATGATGAGTTCGAGTGCGGCAACGGCGACTGCATCGACTTCAGCCGCACCTGCGACGGCGTCGTGCACTGCAAGGACAAGTCGGACGAGAAGCAGTCCTACTGCAGTAAGGTTCCTCCTCTTGCTGCCTTGCTCACCCACACACGCACCCTGGCACCCCCAGATGCCCTGCCCGGGCTGCCAGCTCCACTCAGAGAATCTTGGAATGGTTTGGGTTGGAAGGGACCAAATCTGGGGCTTCCCCTTCAAGGCAACCAAACACACGAGGCAGGAACCTTCACACAGCCTTGTGAGGTCTGTTCCTCATTAATTAGTCTAAGAACCTCTTTGGGTTTGCCATTAAAACTTAAAGAGGATGGAGGCAAAAACTGAAGGGGGTGGGAGATGACAATTTAGGATTCGCTGTGCTCCAGTAGATCAATGTTTTTCCCTGTATTCAAGATCAGGGAATCATGGAACAGTTTGGGTGGGGAGGGACCTTAAAGCTCATCGCATTCCACCCTCTGCCACGGGCAGGGACACCTTCCACTAGCCCAGGTGGCTCCAAGCCCCATCCAACCTGGCCTTGGACACTGCCAGGGTTGCTCAGCAAAGGGAACCAGGACTCCTTGTATCCCTCGGGGGCTCACAGTCCCTCCTGCCCTCCCAGCCAGGCTTTAAGGTCTCCAGACCTTTTCCAGTGTTGGGGACAGGCTGGAGAGCAGAACACCTGGAGCTGAGCCAGTGGGATCTGCAGCACCCTCAAACACCAGCCCTCACCCCTCTGCACAAGGGATCAGTTCCCTGATCCTGCTCTGTGGTTTCTTCCCCTGCTGAAGGGTCCCTGAGGATCTGAGACCCTCGGGGGTGCCTTCCCTGCCTCTGCTCACCTCCTCCCTCTTCCTCTTCCTCTTCCTCTTCCTCTTCCTCTTCCTCCTCCTCCTCTTCCTCTTCCTCTTCCTCTTCCTCCTCCTCCTCTTCCTCTTCCTCTTCCTCCTCCTCATCCTCCTCCTCTTCCTCTTCCTCTTCCTCCTCCTCCTCCTCCTCCTCTTCCTCTTCCTCTTCCTCTTCCTCTTCCTCTTCCTCCTCCTCCTCTTCCTCTTCCTCTTCCTCCTCCTCCTCCTCCTCCTCCTCTTCCTCTTCCTTGTCCTCCTCCTCTTCCTCATCCTCCTCCTCTTCCTCCTTCTCTTCCTCCTCCTCGTCCTCTTCCTCTTCCTCCTCCTCATCCTCCTCCTCTTCCTCTTCCTTGTCCTCCTCCTCTTCCTCCTCCTCTTCCTCCTCTTCCTCCTCCTCCTCCTCCTCCCTGGCAGGCAGCCGTAAGTGCAAGAAGGGCTACCTGCACTGCATGAACGGGCGCTGCGTCTCCAGTCGCTACTGGTGCAACGGCGTGGACGACTGCGGGGACAACTCGGACGAGCTGCCCTGCAACAGTGAGTGTGTGCCTGGCACCCGGCCAGCCCTGCCAGGGCTCTGTCAGCTGCCTGGGACAGGGACAGCGCCTTCGGGAGGGAGTTACCATCAGCTTGACAGGAGCGGAGCAGAGCTGGGGCTTAACGGAGAGTCAGGGTCAAGCTGGTGCTGCTTTGGAAAGCTCAGGGAGTGACAGCTGAGAGGAAAAACGCCTGGCCATGGGCACACAGCGCCTGGAGCCTCCCAACGAGAGTGGTTTGACACCCAGGAGGGGCACAGGGCGCGGTGTCACTGCTCCTCAAGGCTCCCAAGCATTCCCAAAGGCAGCACCTCCTTAGGGGTCTGCAGGATGGGTCTGCTCGCTCCCAAACTGACAGGGGTGGTCAAGAGCTTCTCAGAGTCCTGTCCAGGCCTGGTTGTGGCAGGGAGAGGGGCTCAGGCTGCCAGGCAGGGTGTGAGCCGGGAGGCACCGGGCCTCATCCGGAAGGGGATGGGGTCTGGGAGCACTCTGGGCAGCCCAGAGCTGCGTGGGCAGTGGGTGTGGATGCCCTTCTGCAGTACCCTGCCACAGGGTGGGTGTGCACTTGGGGTACCCCCCACCCTGCCTCATCCACTGCTGGGGCTTCTTCTTTCCCCTGGCAGAAACCAGCTGTGCTGCCACCGAGTTCCGCTGCCGAGACGGGAGCTGCATCGGGAATTCCAGCCGCTGCAACCAGTTCATCGACTGCGAGGATGCCTCGGATGAAATGAACTGCAGTGAGTGCCCTGCTGCTGCCCCTGACCCCTCCTCAGCTCTGGGGATGCTCCTGCCCTCGGTGCCAGTGGCAGGGACCTGAGTCTTTGGGATTTGTGCTGGATCAGGGAGGGAGGAGGGTCCTGCTCCTGTCCCACAGCTTTAGGGCACCTGCCAGATGAGGCAGCCCCTGCAGCCCCCCAGTGCCATGCATGCCCACCACTCAATGGTTTCCTGCAGCTTTGGGCCTGTGTGGGGCACATCTGGGGGTATTTGGGGTGTGATGGGCTCCGGAGGCTGGGCAGAGGCTGGTGCCACGTGGTGGGAGCTTCTGGCGTGGTTCCTGCTGTGTCACCAGGACTCCTCCTGTGATTCCTCACAGCTGCCACCGACTGCAGCAGCTACTTCAAGCTGGGGGTGAAGGGCACCACGTTCCAGAAGTGTGAGCACACGTCCCTGTGCTACGCACCCAGCTGGGTGTGCGACGGCTCCAACGACTGCGGCGATTACTCGGACGAGCGCAACTGCCCCGGTGAGAGCGGGAGGGCAGAGGGGGCTCCGGGGGCAGGGATACCCCTTTGGGGTCTACTTGGGCTGTGGGTGCTTTGTTTGCCCACTGGGACTGTTCTCTGCTTGTGTGGCTCCAGCGCAGAGGGTGCTGCAGGGATCAGGGATGCAGGACCTCGGGGGGATTTTGGGGAGGAATCCTTCAGTTCTGGGCTGGGAGGAGGCAGGACGTGGTCCTGCCGTCGTCCTCACTGGTGTTTCCTTCACAAAGTAGGTGGGAGGAAGCCCAAATGTCCGTCCAACTACTTTGCCTGCCCGAGTGGGAGGTGCATCCCCATGACCTGGACCTGCGACAAGGAGGATGACTGCGAGAACGGAGAAGATGAGACCCAGTGCAGTGAGCGGCAGGGTGGGGACAGTCAGGATTTGGGCCGGGGCATGGGGTGATGCTGGAGGGTGGGCAGGGCCCTCTTCTCTACCTGACATCCCTTTGCCAAGGGCCAGACCCCAGATTCTTCCTCCTCTATGGTTTTACTCCACACTCTCGGGCTTTTAGCTGTGACCAGTACAAATGTCCTCCTGCACTGGTTTGCTCAGCACATGCACAAGTGTCTGTGGCCCTTTTGAACAGGGCCACTTTTGGCTCCCTTCAGCTCCATTTTTAGTTCTAACCTCCTGGAACAAGCCCCAACCAGTGCTCAGGAGCTCAGGGTCTTTCCCAGCTTCAGGAATAGGGAGTCCCCCACCAGCCTTGTGGTGCCCACCACCACGAGCAGTACCCCCAACACCCCCCTGGGCTCCTGGAGCCCACCCTGGCTGTGCTCTGCTGGTGTCTCCTCCTCTGATCACCTCACTCTGACCTCCATATCCTACTCTTCTCCTCTCCCAGACAAGTTCTGCTACCCCGTGCAGTTTGAGTGCAACAACCACCGCTGCATCTCCAAGCTCTGGGTGTGTGACGGGGCCGACGACTGCGGGGACGGCTCTGACGAGGACAGTCGCTGCCGTGAGTCTGCTGCAGCCTCCCTCCCCTGCCTCAGTCCCTGCCTGCTCCATCGTTCCTGCCTCCATGTTCCTGCCTCTGCCCCTCCCATCTCCCACCCGCAGTCTCTCCTGGCCTCTGTATCTTGGGGCTCCCCAGAGCTGCCAGCAGTGGGGTGACCGGACTCCATCCTGCTCCTTCCTTCCCCAGGGCTGACCACCTGCAGCTCAGGATCCTTCCAGTGCCCGGGCACCTACGTGTGTGTGCCAGAGCGCTGGCTCTGTGACGGGGACAAGGACTGTGCGGACGGGGCTGACGAGACCCTCGCTGCTGGCTGCTGTGAGTGCCCGAGGGTGGGGGGCTGGGGGTGGTGGGGGGCTGGCAGG
>JACBWW010000175.1:862-17189 GCA_020086605.1 Lanius collurio | reverse complement strand
GGGGGGCTGGCAGGGGCTGATGGTGGTGGTGCCCCATTGCAGTGTACAACAACACCTGTGACGAGCGTGAGTTCATGTGTGGGAACCGGCAGTGCATCCCCAAGCACTTCGTCTGTGACCACGACAACGACTGCGGTGACGGCTCCGACGAGTCCCCAGAGTGTGGTGGGTGTCTGTGGGACCCAGGGGGACTCAGCTGGACTGACCCGCTCCTCCTGGGCTTTGGGACAGTATCCTGGGAGGGTCTGCATCACCCCATGGAGGTTTGGTGTGAATGTGGTGAGAGGGAACCTGGAGAGGCAGCAGAAGGGGATTGTTGGTGGAGAGCAGCCCCCTAGCCCTGGCACAGGGATCCAAACCAGAGAGAGATCCAAACCAGAGAGAGATCCAAACCCACAGAGGGATCCAAACCCACAGAGGGATCCAAACCCACGGAGGGATCCGTGTGTGTGCAGAGCAGCCCTGTCCCAGGCCAGCTGCTCCGTGGTGTCCCTGTCACTCCCAGCAGCTCAGGAGGCTTTGGCTCCGCGGTGCCTCTCTCTCTCCGGGTGGCTCCACGGTGCCTCCAGAAGGTTCAGGAAGGTGGGATGCAGGCTGAGCCCCTCACCCTCCCTCAGAGTACCCCACCTGTGGCCCCCACGAGTTCCGCTGTGACAACGGCCGCTGCCTCAGCAACCGGCAGTGGGAGTGTGACGGGGACTTCGACTGCCACGACCACTCGGACGAGGCGCCCAAGAACCCGCGCTGCAGCAGTCCAGGTACCTGCGGGCTCCCAGTGGGGTCCCGAGTGGGATAGTGGGGTCCCAGCTGCCCTCCCACTGACCACTGCCACCTCTTCTCCACAGAGAACAAGTGCAACGACTCCTTCTTCCTCTGCAAGAATGGGAAGTGCATCTCCGAGGCGCTGCTCTGCGACAACAACAACGACTGCGCTGACGGCTCCGACGAGCTCAACTGCTTCATCAACGAGTGCCTCAACAAGAAGCTGAGTGGCTGCTCCCAGGAGTGTGAGGACCTCAAGATCGGGTACAAGGTAGGGGGCCACGGGGTGAGGGGTTGCCTGCAGGGGTCGTAGAATTACGGAATGCCCTGATTTGGAAGGGACCTGCAAGGATTGTTGGAAGTCCAACGCCTGCCCCTGCACAGGAGACCTCAACAATCCCACCCCGTGCCTGAGAGTGTTGTCCAAATGCTCCTGGAGCTCTGTCAGCCTCAGGGCTGTGCCAACCACCAGTGCCTGACCACCCTCTGGGGGAAGAACCTTTTCCTGATATCCAGCCTGAACCTCCCCTGGCACAGCTCCCGCTGTTCCCTCTCTGCAGACCTGAGGGTTGTGTCTGTCCTGTGCCAGCTGGGCCAGGGATGTGACACGGGCGCTTCAGGCACTGTTTGTGCACCTCAGCTGTCCTTGCCGAGTCCACGTGTCCCACGGTGACACTTGTCACCTCCCAGCACCTGCCACCTCCCGGCGTGCGGGCCTTGGAGGTGTCTGACAGCTCCGGGTTGCTCCTGCAGTGCAGATGCCGTCCCGGGTTCCGGCTGAAGGACGATGGGAAGACGTGCATCGACATCGACGAGTGCTCCACCACCTACCCCTGCAGCCAGAAGTGCATCAATACCCTGGGCAGCTTCAAATGCCTCTGCACCGAGGGCTACAAGCTCAGACCTGACAACCCCACCAGCTGCAAGGCTGTCACAGGTGAGAGCCGGGATGTTCCTGGTGACCGTGGGATGCTCCTGGTGCTGGAGTTGGTCACAGGGTGAAGTGGCCTCCAACTCACCAGGGAGTGGGGCAGAGAGGGTGGGAGGTCTGCAGGGTTCTGCCCATGTCCCAGCAGTGCTTCCCTGCCACTTTTCCCTCTTTCCCTACGTAGATGAAGAGCCTTTCCTCATCTTTGCCAACCGGTACTATCTGAGGAAGCTCAACCTGGACGGCTCAAACTACACCCTACTCAAGCAGGTGAGGGCTGAGCTGGGAGCAGGAGGGACACCAGCCCCACATGGCTGGGATTGGGGGATGGAGCAGGCCCTGAAAGACACAGGAGCTGCCAGCTGAGGAGTTTGGGCTCTTGGTAGATCCATCTAAATGGCAGGAGGTGTCACTGTGAGCAAGGAGCAGGCAGTGAGGCTGTGGGGTCTATAAAACCCCCCAGAGCCTGTGCCAGCCACCGGGGCTGCTGCAACCCTTCTCCCTCCCTCCTCCCCAGGGGCTGAACAACGCCGTGGCTCTGGATTTCGACTACCGGGAGCAGATGATCTACTGGACGGACGTCACCACGCAGGGCAGCATGATCCGCCGCATGCACATCAACGGCAGCAACGTCCAGGTGAGGGGACAGGGCAGCCCCTGGGGCACCCAGGGCCGGGCAGCCAGGCCTCACACACCCCCTGCCCTGCTGTGGGGTCCTCACTGGGCTCTGGGGATCAGCCCTGCTTGCTGTGAGATGTTTGGTAGCCCCATTCCAAGCAGGGGTGGGCTCCACGCTGCCCTGAAGTGAGGGACAAGGTGGGTTGGGGGAAGAGTCATGGAGTCATGGAGTGATTTGGGTTGGAAGGAACTTTGAAATTCATCCAGTCCCACCCCCTGCCATGGGCAGGGACACCTTCGACTATCCCAGGGTGCTCCAAGCCCAGTCCAGCCTGCCCTTGGACACTTCCAGGGATCCAGGGGCAGCCACAACTCCTCTGGGCACCCTGTGCCAGGGCCTCCCCACCCTCACAGGGAGGAATTCCTTCCCAATATCCCATCTAAACCTAAGAGGGGAGTGAGGAAGGAGATCTGGGCTGGCGTGGGGGATGTTGTCACCCTCGAGAGATCAGGGTTTGGTGCTCCCTGCTCATCCCCATCACCTCTGATTCCTCCTGGCAGGTCCTTCACCGCACGGGGCTCAGCAACCCCGACGGGCTGGCCGTGGACTGGGTGGGAGGAAACCTGTACTGGTGTGACAAGGGCCGGGACACCATTGAGGTGTCGAAGCTGAACGGCGCCTACCGCACCGTGCTGGTCAACTCGGGCCTGCGCGAGCCCCGCGCGCTGGTGGTGGACGTGCAGAACGGGTGAGAGCCTGGGGGACACGGACCTGCCCCTCTGCCCTGGGAAGGGGGCTGTGGTCAGCTTGCTGCAGTCCCAGAGGTTGGGAGATGGGATGAAGCCTTCCCTCCTGGCCTCAGGGACACTGGGATGCTCCTCCCTGCCCTGTGCCTGTTTATCACAGAGTCATGGGGTGGTTTGGGGTGAAAGGGACCTTAAAGACCATCTTGTCCCACCCCACTGCTGTGGGCAGCCACGTTTCACTACCCCAGGTTGCTCCAAGCCCCCTCCAACCTTGGACACTTGCAGGGATGAGGCAGCCACAGCTTCTCTGGGCACCCTCTGCCAAGGCCTCATCACCCTCACAGGGAGGACTTTCTGTGGTTTCTGACTCAGCCTCTCCCTGCTCTTCTGTTTCCATCCCCAGCTACCTCTACTGGACGGACTGGGGTGACCACTCGCTGATCGGCAAGATCGGCATGGACGGCACCAACCGCAGCGTCATCGTGGACACCAAGATCACGTGGCCCAACGGCCTCACCTTGGACTACATCAACAGCCGGATCTACTGGGCCGATGCCCGCGAGGACTACATCGAGTTCGCCAGCCTGGATGGCTCCAACCGGCACACGGGTGAGAGCGCCGGGGCTCCTGCAGCACCAGCGGGCCTTGGGGGATGTCCAGGCTCTGGGTCAGGCCTTGGAGTGGGAGCCAGGGCTGCTGGGGACAATCCCCAGCTCTGGCCACTCCTCTGTGTCCAGTGGCCGCTTCGTTGCGGGAGGGGGATGTGGGAGAGCCCCTGGCTGAGCGCCCGCTCCCCTCGCAGTGCTGAGCCAGGACATCCCGCACATCTTCGCGCTCACCCTCTTCGAGGATTTCATCTACTGGACCGACTGGGAGACCAAGTCCATCAACCGGGCCCACAAGACAACGGGAGCCAACAAGACACTGCTGATCAGCACCTTGCACCGGCCCATGGACATCCACATCTACCACCCGTTCCGCCAGCCCGACGGTGAGCGCGGCCCGGGGGTGCTGGGGAACCACCCATGGGGGGAGGCCAGGTTGGGCAGGGGGAGCAGGAGCAGGGTGACAAGGGTTCTTTCTGCTCTCACGCCGCCCTGAGGGTCCCCAGCTGGGTCTGACTCGCCGTTGTCCCCCTGCTCTCCCCAGTTCCCGACCATCCCTGCAAGACCAACAATGGTGGCTGCAGCAACCTCTGCCTGCTCTCGCCGGGTGGGGGGCACAAGTGTGCCTGTCCCACCAACTTCTACCTGGGCAGCGATGGCAAAACCTGTGTGTCCAACTGCACTGCCAGCCAGGTAACCCCCTGCTGCCTGTCCCTGCCCGTCCCTGCCCGTCCCTGCCTGTCCCTGCCTGTCCCTGCCTGTCCGTGCCTGCCTGGATATTCCCCGTGCCCCTGTCCCTCCCACCGTGGTCTCCCTGGGAGTGCTGGGGTGCAGCAGGGTCTTCTGTGAGTGCAGGCAGCACCTCCCTCCTGTGGCACTTCATGTTTGGGGGTGTTCAGGGGAGCCAGAGAGCCTCCAGCTCTGGAATGTTCATCTGCCCCTCTCCTCAAGCCCTGGGGCCTGGGTGGGGGTAAGGCTTTGCTCCAGGTCAGGACTTGGGAATACCTGGATGGGACAGCACAGGATGAGTGCCCTGGGCTGAGCTCGCTGGGGATGAAATCTTTTGGGGGTCCCCTTCCCCATTGTGAGCTGCCCCACGAGCTCCTCTCTCCACCAGTTTGTTTGCAAGAACGACAAGTGCATCCCTTTCTGGTGGAAATGCGACACCGAGGACGACTGCGGGGACCGGTCGGACGAGCCGGAGGATTGCCGTGAGTACCGAGGGGTGACACAGCCCCCCCATGTCCCAGCACCCCTGGGCTGTTGGGACAGCCCCGTGGAGGGAAGGGTCAGTCCAATAACAGGGTTCAGGGAGCAGTGGGACACACCTGTCCCTGTGTCGAGATTGTCCCTTGGAGCAGTGCCCGAGCCTAGAGTTGGGTGTGGGCTCCACGCTGAAGACCCCAGAGGGGTCCAGCAGGGCTTTGAGGTTGAGGTTTGCCCTAAAAATGTTCCTCAGAGCAAACCTGTGGCCCTGTGTTACCCCACAGCTGAGTTCAAGTGCAGGCCGGGGCAGTTCCAGTGCTCCACAGGGATCTGCACCAACCCCGCCTTCATCTGCGACGGGGACAACGACTGCCAGGACAACTCGGATGAGGCCAACTGTGGTAGGTTCTCCGTGTCCCCTCGTGGCCCCCAGGCCCCCACAGTGTCCAGCTGCAGCCTGTCACCCCCCTGACTGTGTCACCTCCTCCCCAGACATCCACGTCTGCCTGCCCAGCCAGTTCAAGTGCACCAACACCAACCGCTGCATCCCCGGCATCTTCCGCTGCAACGGGCAGGACAACTGCGGGGACGGCGAGGATGAGAAGGACTGCCGTGAGTGGGGGGCTCGGGCTGTGGGGTGGGAGCGAGCGTGGGCCACACTGAGGGGCTCAGGTCCATGTCTTGGGGTGTTTGGCTCCCTGGGGTGTCCCAGGGCTTTCTCTACAGGCCCTCTGTCCCTGTCACCCCCTGCCCCCACATGATGCTGTTTCCTAAATGGAAATGAAATCCTTAAATCCCTTGAAGTGAATTTGGGCTGAGCCTGTTGCCCAGCTGAGGGATTTGGTGGCTTCTGCCCTGTCCCCCCATAGCTGGGAGTCTTCTGGGGCCACTTAATGGCTCTGCTTCATCCCTTCTGCCAAGCACACCAGACCCTTGTGATCCCTGGAGCACCCTCACACCTCTCAGCCCTGTGGCTGGGTTTTGGGGCCAGGGGAGGCTGGTCCCTGCCTGCCCTGCTGCCCCTCCTGACACTCCCCCCTCTCTCCTGCAGCGGAGGTGACCTGTGCCCCCAACCAGTTCCAATGTGCCATCACCAAGCGCTGCATCCCCCGTGTCTGGGTCTGTGACCGTGACAACGACTGCGTGGACGGCTCTGATGAACCTGCCAACTGCAGTAAGGGGGGGCCTGCACGAGGACAGGGGGCTGGCCACGTGTGAAATGGGGCCTCACTGCCACCGGTCACCTCTGTGTGACAGTGGGGTGGCAGGTCCTTGCTCAGTCCCTCCTTGGTCATTCCTTGGTCGCTGCTCTGTCCTTGCTCAGTTCTGCCTTGGTCCCTCCTCATTCCCTGCTCAGTTCCTGCCCAGTTCTACCCTGGTCCCTCCTTGGTCCCTGCCCAGTCCCTGCCCAGTTCTACCCCAGTCCCTGCTCAATCCTTGCTCAGTCCCTGCTCAATGCCTGCTCAGTCCCTGCCCAATTCTACCCCAGCCCCTCCTCGGTCCCTGCTCAATCCCTGCTCAGTCCCTGCCCAGTTCTACCCCAGTCCCTGCTCAATCCCTGCTCAGTCCCTGCTCAATCCCTGCTCAGTCCCTGCTCAATCCTTGCTCAGTCCCTGCTCAATGCCTGCTCAGTCCCTGCCCAGTTCTACCCCAGCCCCTCCTCGGTCCCTGCTCAGTCCCTCCTCAGTCCCTGCTCAGTCCCTTCTCAATCCTTGCTCAGTCCCTGCTCAATCCCTGCTCAGTCCCTGCTCAATCCCTGCTCAGTCCCTGCCCAGTTCTACCCCAATCCCTGCTCAATACCTGCTCAGTCCTTGCTCAATCCCTGCTCAGTCCTTGCTCCATCCCTGCTCAGTCCCTGCTCAATCCCTGCTCAGTCCCTGCTCAATCCCTGCTCAGTCCCTGCCCAGTTCTACCCCAATCCCTGCTCAATCCCTGCTCAGTCCTTGCTCCATCCCTGCTCAGTCCCTGCTCAATCCTTGCTCAGTCCTTGCTCCATCCCTGCTCAGTCCCTGCTCAATCCCTGCTCAGTCCCTGCTCAGTCCCTGCTCAGTCCCTGCTCAGTCCCTGCTCAGTCCCTGCCCAGTTCTACCCCAGCCCCTCCTCGGTCCCTGCTCAGTCCCTGTGGGCAGTGGGCGATGGTGTTGGTGGCTCTGCCTCGATCTGTCCTGCTGGGATCCTCCTCCCCCTGACTTCTCCCTGGACAATGCTTGGAAGGGGGGGATCTCCCCCAGCTCCAGGCTGTTGTTTAGCCCTGCAGGGAACAACACGGGCCTGACCCATGCTGATCCCTGTGCCTGTGTCCCTTTGTCCCCTCCAGCCCAAATGACCTGTGGTGTGGATGAGTTCCGGTGCAAGGACTCGGGCCGGTGCATCCCGGCGCGCTGGAAGTGTGATGGGGAGGACGACTGCGGGGATGGATCTGATGAGCCCAAGGAGGAATGCGGTGAGCAGAGGCTGTGGGGACAAGCCAGTGTCACCTTGTGTCCCTTCTCCCCGAGGGACAGGCTGGCCTGGCACTTGCTGTCTGTTCTGGGGTGCCCCAGGAGTTCCAGCTGCTCCTTTTCTGAGTGGTGTGGGCAGGGCGGGGTCAGAGGGAGGTGCAGAGCAATGCTGACCCCTGTCCTGTCCCTTCCATCGTGTGGAGCAGTGCTGACCCCTGTCCTGTCCTTGTCCCATCCCTCCCCATGTTCAGGGCAGTACTGACCCCTGTCACTGTCCCCATCCCTTCCTTCCCCTTGTTTTGGGCAGTGCTGACACCAGTCCCTGTCCCTGTCCCGTCCCTCCCCTCATGAAGGGCAGAGCTCACACCTGTCTCTGTCCTGTCCCCTTGTGCGTGGCAGTGCTGACCCCTGGCCCTGTCACATCCCTCACCTCATTCAGGGCAGTGCTGACACCAGTCCCCTTCCCTTCCCTTCCCTTCCCTTCATCTTGCAGGGCACTGCTGACCCCTGTCCCTGTCCCATCCATGCCCTGTTCGGGGCAGTGCTGATCCCTGTCCCTGTCCTGTCCCTCCCCTGATTTGGGGCACTACTGGCACCTATCCTTGTCCCATTCATGCCCTTGTTTGGGACAGTGATGACCACTGTTGCTGTCCCTCCCCTGTTTGGGGTAGTTCTGCCCCCTGTCCCTGTCCCATCCATGTCCTCTTTGGGGCACTGCTGACCCCTTGTCCCATCCATGTCCTCTTTGGGGCAGTGCTGACCCCTGTCCCTGNCTTGTGTGCCAGCACCTGCCCTGCTGAGCAGCCAAAAACCACGAGTCCTCATGGACAGGACCATTGCCAGGGCTCCACTGGGGCTCTGTCCCTCTGGAGGGTTCAGGCTGCCTGTGGGATGGCACCAGGGTCTGCTGCCAGACCCTCTCCCACCCCACAGCACCCAGAGGATCCCAGACTGCCCATGGGATGGCACCAGGGTCTGCTGCCAGACCCTCTCCCACCCTGCAGTGCCCACCGGGTCCCTCTGTCTCCCTGCAGCTCTTCAGGGTGCAGCTTTTGTTTTCTTTTCTGTTGATTTCCCGTCGTGTTTTTGAGTTTGTGCCATTTCACTTCATCTTATGTTTTTCTCCATTTTCACACTGTCGTTATGGGGCGCTCAGAGGTAGGTTCCTGCCAAAATCTTTTAATTCCATGTACAGTCTCTCTAAAATCAATGAAGGCAACAATTTCTAGGTGAGGGCAGAGGGGTCGGGACTGGACAATCCAGGTGGATTTACTGAGCATCAGCACCAGCATCTCCCTCCATGGAGCAACAGTGGGGAGGGTCCAACCCTGCTGCTCCGCAGAGCCCGTGCATGGCTTGGACTTGGCTCCAAAACCCATCCCCACCGTGACCCTCCCTGCTCCACCTGGACACCCCCTGTCCCCCTCTTCCCCTACAGCCCCGTGCTGTGACCAGAGGGTCCCTGTGCCCCAACACCCCGGGAGGGGAAGGGTCCCAAGAGCCATCCCAGGCTGTGCCATGTGCCGTCCTCCTGGATTTGGCACTGGCCATGCCAGTGAGCTGTGAGGGGGTGTCTGTCCCTGTGCCCTGTGACGGGGGACGAGGACGAGGCTCTGCCAGGGCATCGCTGCAGTTCCTCCTGCCTGGGGGGCAGCCGAGGTGGGCAGTGCTGCCCTGTGGAGAGTGAGTGACCTGGGGGACAGCCACAGTGCCCCCAACACCCCTGCAGGGAGCCGGGAGCCCTGGAGTGGGATGGGAAGGGGCTGGGAGATGGTGCCAGCCGTGCCCCTCTGGCAGCTCCCCCGGCTCTGCCTGTACCCCCCTGTCCCCAGTGCCACCGGCCGTGTGTCCCCATCGACCAGAGACACCCCTGCCCTCGCAGCCCGCGTGTCCCCACGCTCAGGGTGCTCTCGGTGTTCTCTGTCCCCAGCGCCCCGGCCCTGCTCCGAGAGCGAGTTCTCGTGTGCCAACGGCCGCTGCATCGCGGGCAGGTGGAAATGCGACGGGGACCACGACTGTGCCGACGGCTCCGATGAGGTACGGCAGTGACGAGGGAGGGGAGGGGGACACGGGGACATGGGGACATGGGGACACTGGGACATGGAGACATGGGGACACTGGGACATGGGGACATAGGGACACAGGACATGGGGACACAGGGACACGGGGACACTGGGACATGGGGACATGGGGACACTGGGACATGGGGACACGGGGACATGGGGACACAGGGACACAGGGACACGGAGACACAGGGACGCTGGGACATGGGGACATAGGGACCCGGGGACATAGGGACATGTGGACATAGGGACACGGGGACATGGGGACATGGGGACACAGGGACACGAGGATACAGGGACATGGGGAAATGGGGACACTGGGACACGGGGACACGGGGACGTGGGGACACTGGGACATGGGGACACGGGGACATAGGGGACACGGGGACACGAGGACAAGGGGACACAGGGACACAGGGACATAGGGACATGGGGACATAGGGACACGAGGACATAGGGACACGGGGACATAGGGACATGGAAACATGGGGACACAGGGACACAGGGACATGGGGACAGGGGGACACAGGGACGCGGGGACATGGGGACACGGGGACATGGGGACACGGGGACATGGGGACATGGGGACACGGGGACATGGGGACACAGGGACACTGGGACATGGAGACATGGGGGCACAGGGACATGGGGACAACTCCCCCCCTCTGCCCCTGCTGGTGGCCCTGGGGCTCAGAGCTTGGGTGTGACAATGGGACAGCGGGCTGCCATGGCCACGCTGTCCCTGCTGACCGTGTCCCTCGCCTGTCCCCTGCAGAAAGACTGCACCCCTCGCTGTGAGTTTGACCAGTTCCAGTGCAAGAACGGGCACTGCATCCCCATGCGCTGGCGCTGCGACGCCGACGCCGACTGCATGGACGGCACCGACGAGGAGAACTGCGGCACCGGGGGTAACGGCAGAGCTGTGTCAGGGCTGGTCGTGTCACCCCCGCCCTGCCCTCGTGTCACCTGTGTCCCCGCTGCAGCACTGCATGTCCCCTTGAGTCTGGTTGTGTCCCCCTCTCCCTGCCCTCGTGTCACCTGTGTGTCTGCTGCGGGTGGGAGCGCTCCCCTGTGTGTGCCCACCCCTCTGTGCCCCACCCTCGGACACGCATCCGAGCCCTGCAAAGCCCCCCAGCCCTGGAGACCTCCTGTCCGTGCTGGAAATGGGGATTGCGGCCCCAGGCCGGGGTTTTGGCAGCAGGGCAGCACGAGCTGACGTGTCCCCTCCTGCGCTGTCGCAGTTCGCACGTGTCCCCTGGATGAATTCCAGTGCAACAACACCCTGTGCAAGCCCCTGGCCTGGAAGTGCGATGGGGAGGATGATTGTGGGGACAACTCGGATGAGAATCCCGAGGAGTGCTGTGAGTGACCCTGCGGTGCCTCTGCCCCGAGCCCTCCCATACACGGGGTGGCAGTCCCGGGGCTCGGGCACCGCTGCAGGGACCGGCCGGTCTGGGGAGACCTCTGGCAGCTCCTCTCAGGGGCAACCGGTGGGGCTGAGGGGCTGGAGGTGGCTCCAGTTGAGGGAACGGAGTCACAGAGGGGCTGGCGGTGGGGAGGGGGCTTGGAGGGGGGCCGGGGCTGGGCGAGGAGAGGGCTCACAGCAGCTGGGCGATTGTCTTTGCTTCAGTCTCTTTGCTTCAGCCTCCGGAGCCCGCTCGCCCTCGTGGGACAGCCCTCCCTGGAGAGCGGGCAGAGGCCGAGCAGCAGCTCGTGACAAGTGTGACAGCCTGGCTACGGCGTCTCCTTTCACCGTCACCGTTTGTTTCTGTTTGCTGGTGCAGTGAAATTCCAGTGTCCCCCCAACAGACCGTTCCGCTGCAAGAACGACCGGGTGTGTCTGTGGATCGGTCGACAGTGCGACGGCATTGACAACTGTGGAGATAACACCGATGAGAAGGACTGCGGTGAGTGGGGCTGCCCGTGGGCACAGCCCTGTGCCCGCCTGGCCCTGTGGCCACTGCGGCTCTCGGGATGGTCATCCCAGAGCCCACGTGTTGGGGTTGGCTTTGTCCAGTCTTCCCTCCCGAAATCAGGGTGTGGATGCAGGGTCTCGAGTCCCTGCCTGCTCCCAGAGGGTCCCATGGGATGGGTGCCCGGGATGTGGGGGGTCACAGCTGCTGCCCCCCACCCGCAGAGTCACCCACGGCCAAGCCCAAGAGCTGCAGCCAGGACAAGAACGAGTTCCTGTGTGGGAACAAGAAGTGCATCAGCGCCAACCTCCGCTGCAACTTCTTCGATGACTGCGGCGACGGCTCCGATGAGGAATCCTGCTCCCATGGTGGGTGGGGAGCCGGGGGCCCGGTGGGGGCTGAGGGACTCGCTGTGACACGCGTGTGACGGGCACGTCCCCCTGCAGAGCACAAGTCATACGACTGCATGACCAACACCACCATGTGTGGGGACGAGGCCCAGTGCGTCCAGTCCCAGTCCACCTCGTACTGCACCTGCCGCAGAGGCTTCCAAAAGGTGCCGGACAAGAATTTTTGCCAAGGTACTTCCTGGTGCTGCTGGAGAGGGCTCGGGATCAGGCTGTGGGGTTTGGCATTGGTGAGATGTGATTTCACAGCTGGGGTGGGGGTCGGGCGGCAGGAACGGTGTCCTTGGGGTAGAGTTGGGGTCCGTGGGGGCACCCTCTGGGTCTCCCCCTGATCCTGTCTCCCACTGCCCAGACATCAACGAGTGCCTGCGCTTCGGGACCTGCTCCCAGCTCTGCAACAACACCAAGGGCTCCCACGTCTGCAGCTGCGCCAAGAACTTCATGAAGACAGACAACATGTGCAAGGCGGAAGGTCAGGAGAGAACAGGGACCCACACGGGTTCTGTACATTCCCAGGACCCCCCTGCATGACCCTGGAGCTCCAATGGGACCCCTGTGCTCTTCCCTCCATCCTCCTGCCAGCGCTGTCAGTCTGTCCATCCCAGACAGACAGAGCCCCAAGGCAATGACAAGCTCCCAGTGACCCCGTCGCTGTCCCACCAGAGAGCTGGGCTGAGCCTGATCCTGGTTGAGCACCCACTCCCAGCTGAGCCCCCTCTCCTGGCTGAGACCCCACTCCTGGCTGAGACCCCACTCCTGGCCAAGACCCCATTCCTGGCTGAACCCCAGCTCTGGGCTGAGCCCCTATTCCCAGTCCAGCCCAGGCCAAACTCTCCTTGTCCTCCTCATCCTCCTCCTCCTCCTGTGCAGGCTCTGAGCACCAGATCCTCTACATCGCGGATGACAACAAGATCCGGAGCATGTACCCCTTCAACCCCAACTCGGCCTACGAGCCGGCCTTCCAGGGCGACGAGAACGTGCGCATCGACGCCATGGACATCTACGTCAAGGGCAACAAGATCTACTGGACCAACTGGCACACGGGCAGGATCTCGTACCGGGAGCTGCCCGCCTCCTCCTCCGCCTCCACCGCCTCCAACCGCAACCGGCGCCAGATCGACGGCGGCGTCACCCACCTGAACGTGAGCGAGCTCTGCCAGGGCGCGGCGGGGGCAGGCTGATGGTGTCCTCCCTGTCCTCCCTCACCTGTCCCCACTCTGCCCCGCACAGATCTCAGGGCTGAAGATGCCGCGGGGAATCGCCATCGATTGGGTGGCCGGGAACATCTACTGGACGGACTCGGGGCGGGACGTCATCGAGGTGGCGCAGATGAAGGGCGAGAACCGCAAGACGCTGATTTCGGGGATGATCGATGAGCCCCATGCCATCGTGGTTGACCCGCTGCGGGGGTGAGAGACCTGAGCCTTCATCCCACCCCTCTGCCCAGCCCTCAGCCCGCTCCCCTCACCATGAGCCCACCCGTGGTGGCAGCTCCCCGTGTCCCAGTGTCACTCTCTGTGTCTGCTCGAGTTGCCCCAGAGTTACCTGGTGACTCCAGGACGCCGTGGGGGCAGAGTGGGAGGGTTCCTCCTCTGACTGGTCATTGGGCTGTCGGGTTCCCCTGGGAATGAGCTGCCTGTGTCCCTACAGAACGATGTACTGGTCAGACTGGGGCAATCATCCCAAGATTGAGACAGCTGCCATGGATGGGACGCTGCGGGAGACCCTGGTGCAGGACAACATCCAGTGGCCAACAGGTGAGAGAGAGAGGCAGGTGACAGGAGAGGGGCAAAAGCCATGGTGGGGACATGTACAACCATTTGTGTTGGGGAGGGTTGTTCTGGGGGCTCGGAGCCCTGCGGCAGAAGGGTGATGGGGCTGCTCTGTGGGTCAGTTGGTCAGGAGGGGCTCAGGGTGGACTGGGGGCTCACTGGGGGCTGTGTCCCGTCAGGCCTGGCCGTGGACTACCACAATGAGAGGCTGTACTGGGCCGACGCCAAGCTCTCCGTCATCGGCAGCATCCGGCTCAACGGCACCGACCCCGTGGTCGCCATCGACAACAAGAAGGGTAAGGGGTGCCCCATGGGGGTCCCTGGCTGTGGACCCACCCCAAATCCCTGCCTCCACATGTCCTCTCCTGGCTTCCCCAGGGCTGAGCCACCCGTTCAGCATCGACATCTTCGAGGACTACATCTATGGCGTCACCTACATCAACAACCGCATCTTCAAGATTCACAAGTTCGGCCACAAGGCTGTCACCAACCTGACGTCCGGCCTCAACCACGCCACTGACGTCGTGCTCTACCACCAGTACAAGCAGCCCGAGGGTGTGTGTGGGGCTGGGACCCCCACCCTGCTCCCCCAGGGGTGGGAGGGAGGTGCCAGGGCCTGGCATCTCATGTGAGGTGCCAGAGGGTGAGGGGAGTATTGGCAGAGTTTGGGAAGATGGGATGCAGACCCCCAGCTCCCTGCCCAAAGTGGGGGTGCGTGGGTGGGCAGAGCAGGGGGTTGGTGGGGTGGGTTGGGGGTGTCCAGCTGCAGTGGTGAGCGCTCAGCTGGTGACCCCAGGGCATGAGAGGGACAGCACAGGAGGGGAATGTCCTAGAGGTGCTGTGGAGCAAGAAGGGCTGTGGGTCACCATGCTGCCACCACCCCGCCGTCCTCTCCCGTCCTCACCGCCTGTGCCCTCCCCTCCCGCAGTGACCAACCCTTGTGACCGCAAGAAGTGCGAGTGGCTCTGCCTGCTCAGCCCCAGTGGCCCCGTGTGCACCTGCCCCAATGGCAAACGCCTGGACAACGGCACCTGCGTGGTCATTCCCTCGCCCACCGTCTCCCCCGTCGGTAGGTGACACCTCAGGAGGAGAGGATGAGGATGAGGAGGGGGATTGGGTCCTGCCGCGCTCACCCCCAGCCCCTCCATGCCTCCCTCCCAGTGCCCACCACCGACACGTGCGACCTGGTGTGCCTGAACGGCGGCAGCTGCTTCCTCAACGCCCGCAAACAGGCCAAGTGCCGCTGCCAGCCGCGCTACAACGGCGACAAGTGCCAGATCGACCAGTGCTGGGACTACTGCCAGAACGGGGGCACCTGCGCCGCCTCCCCCTCGGGTGAGCCAGGGGGGTCACGGCCGGTCCTGAGTGGACGGATGGACAGGTGGACACGGAGCTAACGGGTCTTTATCCCCAGGAATGCCGACGTGCCGCTGCCCCACCGGCTTCACGGGGCCCCGGTGCAACCAGCAGGTGTGCACGGACTACTGCCAGCACAACGGCAGCTGCACCGTCAACCAGGGCAACCAGCCCACGTGCCGCTGCCTGCCCACCTTCATCGGGGACCGCTGCCAGTACCGTGAGTGCCACGGGGTGGGGACGGCAGTGGGGGCGTTGGGAGGGTGGGTGTCCCTCACCTGGAGAGGCTTGGGGACCTCTGGGGACAGTGCTAGAGGGATTGGGCTGTGTGGGAATCCCTGGGGACGGCATCAGGGGTTGGGCTCCCTGGTCCCCCTCTTCTGGAGGTGCTTGGGGACCTCTGGGGACGGCACCCACGGGATTGGATGGTCCTGCTGTTTTGGGGGATGCTATATGGGCAGTGGTGGTGCTCCGTGGGGGACTGGGGGCCACCAGCAGCCCTCTGAGGGTGCTGCCCACCCTGACACCCTCGTCTCCCACAGGGCAGTGCTTTGACTATTGCGAGAATGATGGCGTGTGCCAGATGACGGCCAGCGGTGCCAAGCAGTGCCGCTGCCCCCCTCAGTTCGAGGGTGCCCAGTGCCAGGAGAACAAGTGCTCCCGGTGCCAGGAGGGCAAGTGCAGCATCAACAAGCAAAGCGGGGAGGTCTCCTGCATGTAGGTGCTGGGAGTGTCAAGCTGGAGGGAGGAAAAGGGGTGGTGGGCACAGAGACCCCCAGAGAAAACCTGTTCCCCTGTGGCAGGATCGGCCAGAGCTGGGTCAGTCATTCAGGGCAGCTAAATCCAGGGAACCTGGTGGTCCTGGGAGGAGGAGATGGAGGTGTCTCAGTGTCCCCCCAAAGCCCATCCTGGTGTCCCAGCCGTGGGTGCAGCGCAGCCATGAGCTGTGCTGGTGGGATGAGCCGACAGCTGAGTCCTGGGGGGCTGAGTGGAGCACAGAACATCCAGGAGGGCACAGAGGGTGCCCACGGGGCTGATCCCCTGTGCCCCACAGCTGCCCTGATGGGAAGATAGCACCGAGCTGCCTGACCTGTGACAATTACTGCCTGCACGGCGGGACCTGCTCCATCAGCGACAAGACCCAGCTGCCCGAGTGCCTGTAAGAACGGGGAGGGAGGCAGGGGCATGGGGGGTAGGGGGGGACAGGCGGGCTGTGTGCCCCCCGAGCTGCCACTGACACACCCCCATTTGTGTGCCCCCGCCCCAGCCTGACCCCAGGTCTGTGCCCTCCTCTCCCTCCCTCCCTGCATGGCCCTGCCCCGCTAATCCCGGTGCTCTCCCTGCGCTCCCCAGGTGTCCCGCGGGGATGACGGGCACACGCTGCGAGGATTTCATCGTGGGCGAGCAGCAGAGCAGCCGTAAGTGGGGGTGGGGGGCAGTGTGTGACCCCCTCCCCCTTCCACACCACGCCAGGGGGGTCGTTTGGGTGACCCCGGGCTGCCCAGTGCC
>JACBWW010000174.1:92558-102871 GCA_020086605.1 Lanius collurio | reverse complement strand
AAGGGGGACCCCAGATGTGCCCCCCCAGCTGTGTCCGCACCCCGGGACCCCCCAGCCCCGGCCCCCCGCGTTCGCTGCTCGGCCCGGAGCCCTCCCGGTGCCCGGGGCTGGCCGGACCCGCAGGGCTCGGACGCGGCTTCCCGAGCTGCCCAAACCTCGGGAATGGCCGGGAGCGGGGATTTGGCCTCTCTCGGGCACAGCGCGCCCGTCGGGCCCGGGGACGGCTCGGATCTCGCTGCCGGGCTCGTCTCCAGCCGGAGCATCCCCTCCCCTGCCGGGCGGTTTCCAGCGCCAGGGCTCCCAAATCCCGCCCGGAGCGGCTCTGTCCTCACCCGGCAGCTCCTGCCCGGGCTCCAACCCCCCCGACACGGCTCCAAAAGCAATTAAAAGCTTCCAGAGGTGTCGCCTGCGCCCTCCGCCCGCGCCCCGGGCCGGGCCAGCTGTCAGAATGCTTTATGGCGTTAATACCCGCGGCTTTGTCGCCGGGAGCCGCGCTAATAACGCGCACATTTCCGCGGCCTAACGCGGACCAGGTGCCCCTTCCCGGCCTGTTCGTCCCGAGGGGGGCTCAGCGCGCCCAGAGCCCGAAGGAAACCCCCGGAACGAGACGGGGGGGTCGCGGCACCTGGAGCTGGGAATTGCCTTTTCCGCAGCGTTTGAGGAGCGTGGGCGGCGGGACCCGGCGGGGGGGTGGCACCGGCCCCGGGGGGAGGGGACAGGTGGCCGGAGGGGGGACCCGGGGGTCGCGGCCAGGCCAGTCCCACGCGGAGCCTCTCGCAGCTGCCCGCGGCGTGGGAGAACCGGGAGATCCGGGATCAGGGGGAGATCCGGGATCACCGGGAGCTCTGGGACAGAGCCGGGAGATCCGGGATCGCCGGGAGCTCTGAGAGAGCCGGGAGATCTGCGATCACGGTGACCTCTGGGGTCACGGGGAGCTCTGGGTGCTGCCGTGGCCAGCCCGGTCACTGTTGCTGGCCAGGCACGCTCGGTTGCCCCCCGGCCCCGCTCCCGGCCGCTGGAAGGGCATCCCTGAGGAGCTGCGAGCGGCCAAACCCTGCCCGAATGGGGCAGTGGGATGAGCTCGGCCAGGCTGGCTCCAAAGCCCCAAATTTGCCACCCCCGAGAGGCCACCGCCTCAGCCCAAATCCCTTTTCCCAGGTGACATCTGGGGGTGCTGAGCGGCTTCCCGATATTCCAATCCCTCCTGTCCGCCCGGAGCGGGCTGGAAGGGGCTGGAAAAGGGCTGGAAAATGGAAAAAGGGTCTGGAAAAGGGCTGGAAGAAGGGGCTGCCAGGCCGGGCTGGCGGAGCCGCGCCGGGGAGGGGGAGCGGCCGCCTCCCAGCGCAGGGTAATTGGAGCACTTTGTCATTCAGCTGCCTGGAATTGGCGCTCCATTGTCTCGGCCCCGCCGGATGCGGCGCGTTGGGAGCTCCGAGCGCCGCTCCGAGCGCGGGGACGCGGCCAAGGCGCTGACGAGGCCGCCAGATGCTCCCCCCGAGCCACTCCGCTCCCCTCCACCCCCCCAAAAAAATCAGCCGTGGGTGGGTGGCAAAGGGATGGCCCGGCCCCGGGGCTGCGAGAAGAGGGATGAGGAGGCCTGGAAGGGCTGGGATCTCCAGGCTTCCCGCACCCCGTGGTGGTGGCCAGGAGGGGTTTTGGGGAGCAGCTCCCGCCCCCCCAGGCTGCAGAGGGCTCGCGCAGGGTGGCCCGTGGGGTGTTTGTGGGGACAGGTTGTTCCAGCAGGGACAGCCGGTGCCACCAGACAGGGTGTCCAAAGCTCTCGGTGCTCCCTCAGCTCTTCATTCCCATCTGATTCTGGTCCCCACGGGGTTTGGGGGGGCAGAGCTGCCACCCCGGCCCTCCAAACCCTCCACCGAGGCAGGAATTTCTCCTCCAGGCTGGGAAGGGCCGAGCCCTCCGGGATGGCGCAGTGCCCTCAGGGGAGGTGGCTCAGGCGAGGGACAAGGACAAACAGAGGCCACCTCACCCCAAACCCCCCCCGGGGGCTCTCCTGGCTCCCTCCAGCTGCAGAACTCAGCAGGATCTTTCCTGATGAGTGAATTTTGCCTGGAACGGTGCTTTTTCTCCTCAAAATCTGTATTTTGCATGAGTGGGACGTCCCCAGAGCAGGCCCTTCCCTGGGTGTCACATCATCCATCCCCCGGTGACAGGAGTGACCTCCCGGCTCTGCTCTCTCCGCCAGGGACCCGCCTGGGGCTCCAAGGACAACTGTTTCTCCAAGCTGTTCACGGCCAGCGGCGAGTGCTGCCGGGCCTGCAACCTGGGCGAGGGCGTGGTGCAGCCCTGCGGGGTCAACCAGACCGTCTGCGAGCCCTGCCTGGACAGTGAGTACCCCCCGGGGCTGCCACGGGGTCAGGGGGACCAGGGACAGGAGTTGGAGTCTCCCCAAGCACCTCCTTGTGCCCTCCTGGAAGCGTCACAGCCGTCCCAGCTCACGGAGGAGGGGTTGGGGCTGAGTTCTGGGGAAAGGGTTAATGAAAGTGGGGAGTTCTTCCCCCAAAATGGGGCTTGGGGCACGGGGGGTGGCACCGCCCCGGAGCTGGGGCTGGACAGCGCTCTCAGGGTGGGATTTGGGATGGGCCCTGAGCAGAGCAGGACTGGATGATCCTCGGGGTCGGGATATTCCTGGATTCCCGAGCCCTGCACCGGGCACTCCTCCCAAGACCCGCCCCGTCGATCCCTCCTGTCCCTGGGCTGGGATCGCTGATCCCGGACACGTTTCCAGCCCCATCCCCGCTGCCTCTCCACCTGCTGGCCCGACATTCACCTCCCTAAAATGCCCCTTCCCACCCCGACTGGCCTCGGCTCCATCCCCAGGGACGCCTCCCCGTGAACCACCTTAATTATTTTAATTTCAAGCCTTGCAAAGGCCACAGAACAACAGCAAAACTGAGACTGGAGGGGCAAACCTCGGGAGGGAGGGGATGGCGCTCTCCAGGGCCGGCTCCAGGCACCATTCCCGAGTCCAAGGCTCCATAAATGTCGGTGGGAGCCGCTGCAGGAGCAGGGGAACCGGGCAGGGATCGCTGCTCAGGCAATGCAGGGGCGCTCTGCCCTCCCCGGGCACCGCCGGGAGCCCTCCGGAGGCGGAAGGAGCGGGATCTGTCGGGAAAAGCGGTGCCAGCCCAGCCCGGGGGGCTCCGGGGAGGCGATGGGAGAGGGGGAAGGGCCGGAGCGGGGCTGGCGGGGAGAAGAGGAGGCAGAGGAGGCCGGAGGAGCCGAGCAGGGACAGAGCAGAGCCAGGGCAGCGCTAAAAATACCTCAGTGGGATCGATGGACAGCACTGCCTCCCTGTGCCCGGCCGGGAAACGGATCCAGCCAGGGCTGGATCCCTCTGAGGGCTGGATCCCTCTGAGGGATGGATCCCACTGAGGGCTGGATCCCACTGGGGGATGGATCCCACTGAGGGCTGGATCCCACTGAGGGATGGATCCCAGCAGGGGATGGATCCCAGCAGGGGATGGATCCCACTGAGGGATGGATCCCATTGAGGGCTGGATCCCACTCAGGGCTGGATCCCACTGAGGGATGGATCCCACTCAGGGCTGGATCCCACCAAGGGAAAGCCTCTCCCACCACCCTCAGCTCTTCCCTGAGAGCGATTTTGGGGTGGGGAGGGAAGGAAACCTGCCACCACCACAGCCATCCTTGCTGGGATGGGAAGAGGATCCCTGTGCTCTGGATCCCCCTGGATCCCCCTGGATCCCCCTGGATCCCCCTGGATCCCGCTGCCGCGGGCTGGGCAGGTGGAGGCAGCCCCGCTGCTGGCAGAGCCTGCAGACTGAGCCCCAGGAATGCGGGCACGGCCCAGGGCTGGGATCCCCACCTGCCCCCCGGGCTGCCTCCTCCGAGCACTCCCTTGGACGCGTTCCCGATCCACCGGGGAATTGTTTTGGAAAAAAACCTGCTGCAACCAAAGCCTGGCCCCTGCCAAAGCCCGGGGGGGCCGCCAGAGACCATCCCAAAGGGGGGGGGTTGTTCTAATTTCCCCTTTTTGCCCCATTCCAGCCCCCCCAACCCCCGACTGCTGCCTCATGATTTATTTATCCCTCGCAGCCTCCCGCGCTGCCGGGGGAGGGAGGGATGAGGGAGGGGGGCCCTGTTTGAATCTCGGCTGTAATTGCTCAGCTCAGATACCTTCGGCTGCCACTGCAAATGTGCCCACTCAGCCGAAAGCCTTTCCTGGCCACTTCCCCGCTCTAATGGGGCCCATCAATAATTCAGGATAATGCGAGGGATGAGCCCAGGTTAATGGGAGCTGCGTGTGCCGCCCCGGGGCTGCTCCGGCGCTGCTCGCCCGGACGGGCACAGGGCAGGGGCTTCTGAGCCACCTCGGGCACAGGGCAGGGGTGGCTGGGCCACCCCGGGCACAGGGCAGGGGGTGTTTGGCCACCCTGGGCACAGGGCAGGGGGTGCTGGGCCACCCCGGGCACAGGGCAGGGGTGTTTGGCCACCCCGGGCACAGGGCAGGGGGTGTTTGGCCACCCTGGGCACAGGGCAGGGGGTGCTGGGCCACCCCGGGCACAGGGCAGGGGCTGCTGGGCCACCTCGGGCACCCCAGGGCCGGCAGCACCAGGGTGCCCAGAGAAGCCGTGGCTGCCTCACCCCCAGGAGTGTCCAAGGATGGGGTTTGGAGTGGCCTGGGATAGTGGGAGGTGTCCCTGCCCAGGGCACTGGATGGGATTTCAGGTCACATTCCATGATTTTATGATTCCCAGTCCTCCGGTGTCCTGCAGTTCCAGGGAAGGCCTCAGGAGAGGTGCAGGGTGAGGGGAGATGTTGGGGATGGGAAAAATCAGCTTCCATCCCACCCATCCCAGGGTGGATCCCACCCTGCTTCACTCCCCTCTGGAGCAGCCCAAAATTCCCGTCCCAAAGAGCTCTGCCCCCAGCCTGTCCCCGGCTCAGTGTCCCAGGGGAGGTGGGAGCTGCTGAGAGCGGGAATTGCCCTTCCCACACCGTCCCCGGCACTGATCAGGGGGCAGCGCCGGCTCCTTCTCCCAGGAGCGGGGATTGAGGCGGCATCCCCAGCCCCTTCTCCATCACTGGGGCTGGAATTTCCCTGGGATGAGGGACGAGGCTCCGGTGGGATCGCTGGGAGCGGCCGGCGCGGGGACCGCAGCTGCGCCCTCCAGGAAGGGCTCTGACCCCTCTTCCGGGGCTAAAAATATCCCCAAACTCCTCCGGGAGCGGGCAGAGCGAGGCCCGGGGATTGATTTCCCTGGCAGCGCGTCCTGCAGGATGAAACCGGAGCGCCAGGAGCGCCGGGGTCAGGCAGAGTCAGCAATTAAAGGCTGTCACCTCCTGCCCGCATCACACCCCGGGCCGGGGACACGCGGGCGGGGAGGGGGCGCGGGGCCCTGGGGACCCCCGGGCAGGATGTGGAGGAGAAAGTGATGGGATGTGAGGAGCGGGGATGGCCGCGGAATGCCCACAGGGACCGTCGGGAGGTCAAAAATGGGAATAAAACCAGGAATTGGCGCGGGGACGTGAGCAGCGAGCGCTTGGATGGGCTCTGAGGGCAGCGCATCCCGGCTGGAGCCCCGGGGAACCGGGAATTGCGGCGGGAATGGGGGAGGCGGGAATGGGATGAGGAGCCTTGGGGGATAATCGGGAATTGCTGGGGAATGGGGAAGGCGTGAATGGGAATCTGAGCCTGGAGGGATGCTCAGAGCTGGGAATTTCTGCAGGAATGGGGAAGGTGTGAATGGGATGAGGAGCCTTGGGGGATAATCGGGAATTGCTGGGGAATGGGGAAGGTGTGAATGGGAATCTGAGCCTTGGGGGATAATCGGAGCTGGGGAATCGTTAATGGGATGAGAAGCCCGGGGGGATGCTCAGAACTGGGAATCGAGGCGGGAATGGGAAGCAGATCCCGGAGGCTGCTCGGAGCTGGTGTGAACGGAACGAGGAGCCTGAGGGAGGCCGGGAGGTGCTGAGGGGCCACACAAGGAAATGCTGGGAGCAGAAACCCGGATTTGATCCCAACCATGACCCGGCCTGCGCCAGCAGAGCCGAGTGCCCGCGGGGACCCCACACGGAGCCCTCGGTGACCCCGCGTCCCCGCAGGTGTCACCTACTCGGACACGGTGAGCGCCACGGAGCCGTGCAAGCCGTGCACGCAGTGCGTGGGGCTGCAGAGCATGTCCGCGCCCTGCGTCGAGTCGGACGACGCCGTTTGCCGCTGCGCCTACGGCTACTTCCAGGACGAGTCCAGCGGGAGCTGCCGCGAGTGCCGCGTGTGCGAGGTGGGCTTCGGCCTCATGTTCCCCTGCAAGGACTCGCAGGACACGGTGTGCGAGGAGTGTCCCGAGGGCACCTTCTCCAGCGAGGCCAACTTCGTGGACCCCTGCCTGCCCTGCACCACGTGCGAGGAGAACGAGGTGCTGGTGCGGGAGTGCACGGCCGTGGCGGACGCCGAGTGCCGGGGTAAGAGCTGCGAGCGGAGGGCGTTGAGCTGCCCCGGGGTCGCTGTGTCGCTGTCGCGGCTCCGCTGCTGCCGCCGCCGCAGGGAAATTCCCGGTGGAGCTGCCCGAGCGCGGCTCAGCCTGGATTTAGGGAGCGGCGCTGGGATCTGGCAGTGCCAAGAGAAAGGAGCTGGGGCTCCCAAACTCAGCTCCAGCCCCGCGGGAAAGGAGGAAAAAGGGGCAGAGCTAAAAGCCACAGCCGCGCTGGGAATGCTGCTCCAGCCGGGGCTGCTCCAGGCGAGGGTGCCGGCGGCTCCTTGGCAGGGACAGCGGCCATTCCCTGGCAGGGACAGCGGCGTCATTCCGTGCCCCGAGCCCGAGGGGAGAAAAGCGCTTTGTCCCGGCCGCCGCCGCCCCGCGGCCCCGGGGCAGCTCCTCGGAAGGGTCGAGTAAATGGAGCCACAAGTCAGGGACACAGGGCCGGCTTTGTCCGCCCGGAGCGGCCGCGGGAGCCGCTCCCAAAGGGCAGCGGGGGCCGGGACACGGCCGGGCAGGATGTCACCCTCCTCCCCCCGCGACAGCGCTGCGGCCCCGGGGGCTGGCGGGGCGGAATTCCAGCCCGGCACAATTCCAGCCTGGCACAGTCCCAGCTCGGCACCGCGACACCGGGGGCTGGCAGGGGGGTGGCAGGGAGAGGTCCCGGCTCCCGCCGCCGTTCCAGGCGCATCCTCGCTCCGGGATGGGCCGGGGGATGCGGCCCGGCCCTGCCGGTGGCGCCGGGGAAAGGCCTGGAGAGGGCACAGGGGATTCGGGATGGGATGGGGCAGCCACGCGTTTCGCTGGGGCAAGAGCAGACGGATCCGCTCCGTGGGACACGCCCGGGTGTGGCAGGAGCGGGGTCGCTCCCAGATGGAGCCCTCAGGGGCCGGGAAAGGGGCAAATCCAGGCCCTGGCGCTCCGGGAGCCGCTTCGTGCGGGGTGTGGGGACACCTGGGCTGCCTGGACCCAGTCCTGGAGCAGGTTTGGGCTGGAGGGGAGGCAGCTGGGGCGGCTTCCCTGGATGTGGGGGCCGGCAGCACCGGGAGCTGTGCTGGGAAAGAGCTGGCGAAGCCACGGCCACCTCCAGCCACCCCCGGGGCAGGGGACAGCTTTGGCTTGTCCTGGGGACAAGGGGACGTGGCAGAGCTGTCACCTCCGCAATCCCACGGCCTTGGGAAGAGATCCCTGGCGGAATCCCCGTCCCAATCCTCATTTTCCTCCCCCTCACTCCTGGCAGGTCTCCACCCCCGCTGGACAACGCACACCCCGTCCCTGGCGGGCTCTGAGAGCCCCGAGCCGGCCACCAGGGAGCCACCGGGCACCGAGGGGGTGGCCAGCACCGTGGCCGACACCGTCACCACCGTCATGGGCAGCTCGCAGCCCGTGGTGACCCACGGCACCGCCGACAACCTCATCCCCGTGTACTGCTCCATCCTGGCGGCCGTGGTGGTGGGGCTGGTGGCCTACATCGCCTTCAAGAGGTACAGGGACAGTGACAGGGACCGTGACGGGGATTCGGGGGGTGGGGGACGGTGGGACCCCCGCTCTGGATGTCCCACAGCCACAGCTGCCACCTCTGAGGGCACCAGGCTGGGGGGGCTTCCAAAACTGTGTGAGGAGTGAGGCAGCTGTGGGGGGAAGAGGGGGTGGCAGCGGGGTGGGGGAGCTGCTGCACCCTGTCCCTGCCTGTCCTGGCACCTGGACAGAAACCAGAAAATGGGACAGAAACCAGAAAATGGGACAAAACACTGCCAGGGACATCACGTCGCTGCCCCCTCCCCCAGGTGGAACAGCTGCAAGCAGAACAAGCAAGGGGCCAACAACCGCCCCGTGAACCAGACACCGTCCCCCGAGGGGGAGAAGCTGCACAGCGACAGCGGCATCTCCGTGGACAGCCAGAGCCTGCACGACCAGCAGCCCCCCGGGCAGGGCACCCAGGGGCCAGGTGGGACCCACTGGTGGGCAGGGGGTGGGCAGGGGGTGGGCAAGGACACCCTGGGGATGGACAGGGACACCCTGGGGTGGGCAGGGACACCCTGGGATGGAGAGGGAGGATGGACAGGGACCCCCGGGGATGGACCTGGGGATGGATAGAGAGGACAGACAGGGACACCCTGGGGTGGGCAGGGACACCCTGAGGTGGGCAGGGACACCCTGGGATAGACCTGGGGATGGACAGGGACACCCTGGGGTGGGCAGGGACACCCTGGGATGGAGAGGGAGGATGGACAGGGACACCCTGGGGATGGACTGGGACACCCTGGGATGGGCAGGAACACCCTGGGATGGACAGAGAGGATGGACAGGGACACCCGGGGATGGACAGGGACACCCGGGATGGACAGAGGACGGACAGGGACCCCCAGGGATGGATTTAAGGCCGTTTCCCCCTGGCAGCGCCCAAGGCAGATGGCAGCCTGTACGCCGCACTGCCGGCCAGCAAGCAGGAGGAGGTGGAGAAGCTGCTGGGCAGCTCGGCCGAGGACACGTGGCGGCAGCTGGCCGGGGAGCTGGGCTACAAGGAGGACCTGATCGACTCCTTCACGCGTGAGGAGTCCCCGGCCCGGGCCCTCCTGGCCCACTGGGCCTGCCGCGAGTCGGCCACGCTGGACGCGCTGCTGGCCGCCCTGCGCAGGGTCCAGCGCGGGGACATCGCCGACAGCCTGGCCAGCGAGTCCACGGCCACCTCCCCCGTCTGAAGGGCGGCCCGGGGGGGCCCCGCGGGGTCCCCCCACCCCCTCTGGGCTCTCCCCTGCCCGGGGCCGGAGGGGAGGCTGGGGAGAGCCCCCGGGGCCCCCCGGCTGCCCGTGCGGAGCTCCCGGTTCCGGTACCGCCCCCTCCCCGCGCTGCCCCCGCCCGGCAGCCCCTGACGGAGCTGGGGGGGCTCAGCCCCACCCTGGTCCCAAATCCCGGCTGCTGCCGGAGCGTTCCTAGCCCCGGGAGGCTGCGGGGGGGGATGGATGGATGGACAGATGGACAGATGGACACGGGAGTGACCCCCGTGCTCTCAGCCCTCTCCTCTCCCCACTCCCAGCCCCTTCTCCCTGGGGCTCCTCTTCCTCCTGCGCCCCCCTCCCCGCCATTCCCCGCTCCCCTCAACGCCCCCAAATCCAGCTGCTTTCCCCCAAAAAAACAGGGGAAGGGCGGGGCCGGAGAGCCCCGGAGCTGCTGCCCCGGGATTTGGGGGCTCTGGGGGGGGAGGGCTGGGGGAGGGGACCCGGCTTCCTACACTGTGAAATTCGGGGGTGCGGCCCCTCCGCGACCCCACAGGGATTTGGAGCCGCCGAGACCACCCCGGACTTCGAGGAGCAGAATTTGGGGTGCCACCAGCTCCCCTCCATGCAGGGGACACCGAGGGGACACCGAGGGTCCCAGGGACACGCCCCGAGGGGGACATTGAAGGTGGAAAGCGCTGACCAAGTGCCTGCCCCGGCGGGGACATCACCCAAGGGCTCCGCTCCTCCTTCCCCGCCTGTCCCCGATGTCCCCGAGCTGCACCGACCCCGGCCGAGGCCACCCTGCCACCACTGCACTGTCCCCGCTGTCCCCGCCCCTGCTGAAAGGGCTCCTTCTGCTCCCGCACTGTGACGGTGGCTCAGAAATGTCCCTGCGGGTCCCTCCCCGCCTTGGGTGACCCCAGCAACTCCCCCGTGTCACCGCCGGGGAGGGGACATCGCTCACCAGAGCTCAAAGTGCATTTTTGGGGCATTTCAGCCCCGCCTGGGTGACCCGGAGAGTGGCCCCGGCCTGGGGATGTCCCCTGAGCTGCCGGGGATGTCCCCGGAGCTGCCACCGGGCTCCCGGAGATGTCCCCGGAGCTGCCACCGGGCTCCCGGGGATGTCCCC
>JACBWW010000174.1:52664-77603 GCA_020086605.1 Lanius collurio | reverse complement strand
TTGTAGGCACAGATGGAGGGGCGGCCGGGGGCGGGCAGGGGACAGGGGAGGGGACAGCGAAGGGGACACGGGGACAGCAGCGGCCGCAGGTGAAGCCGCCGCGCCTCGCCCGGAGCGGCCCCGCGGGGCGGGAGCTGCCGGGGCCACCATGGGCCGGGGGGGGCCGTAGGGAGCCGCTTGGCCGGGGGACCCCCCCTTCCCCTCGCTGACGCTGGAGGAGAAGGGAGGGAAAGAAGGAAAAAGGCGGAAAATCCCAGCGAAACCCTCCCCAAACCGGAGCCACGGAGAAGGCGGCGGCGCCGGCTGGAAAATGCATCTTCCTCGGAGCTGCGTCCTCCTCCTCCTCCAGGGCAGCATCGCGCTGCTGGTGAGCGCCGGGAGGGCAGGGGGGACCGGCGGCTGCGGGCACCGGGGGTCGCGCAGCCACGGGGACGGGGCGAGCCGGCAGCCGGCAGCGATTCCCGAATCCATCCGTGCATCCCCTGCCCACCTCCGGGAAAAAAACGCGTCCCAAAACTTCTGCTATTTTGCCGTGGGGAGCGGGCAGGGCTGGCGAGGAGAAAGCTCCGGATTACCCCAAAAATCCGCACCCCCCGCAGCCCCACGCGGCAGCCCGGGGAGGGCTGGGGCAGAGCCGGGGACAGGCCGGCTCCGGGCTCCGCTTCCCGGTGCCGCCCCGGCCGGGTCAGCCCTGGGCACCCCGCGGGTTTCGGGGTCTCCCGGCCCCGGGGGATGGGGCTGCAGCACCCCCGGGTGCCCCCAGTCCCCCCAGCAGCTCCTGGATGTGCCGATTTGGGGGTTCCAGGAGCGGAGCCCGTGCTCGGCTCGGGGCAGCTCCCCGGGTGACAACTCCGCTCTGCTGTCCCTCGTTCTGTCCCGTCCCACAGCCCCGGGTGTCCCCAGGCCCCGGCGGGGCAGAGGGGCCTTGCCCGGAGCCGGGCATGGGGGCGAGGGCACAGGGTGGGCACCGTGCCCGCCCCTCAGGAGCCCCCCTGGTGCAGGAGCTGTGCCCTGAGCCAGCGGGGAGCAAATTGGAGCCTCCCCGGCTCCCTGCACCATTCCCGGGGCATCCCGGGGGGACGAGGGCTGGAGGAGCTGCTGCCAGCAGGGAAATACAAAACGGAGAATAAAGGGGAAATCAGGGAAGCGAGGGTGGGGAAGGGGCTGGGCAGGGGTCAGATGTCCACCCGCACCTCTCAGCCCCTCCGTCCCCTGTCCAGGCGTTCTGCGCTCCAGAGGAACCCGGCAAAGGCGCGGATCAAGGCGAGCCCCGGAGCCGCGGGAGAGCCGCGGTGCCGAAGCTGCGGGAGCTGCTCTCCCCAAAGCCCCTCCCGAGCCCGAGCCCGGCCCCGCCGCAGAACCGGCCCCTCCTGGGGCTGGGCAGCGGCTCCCGGGAGCTCTGGGGTGTCCTGGAGAACCGGCCCGGGCGGGACCTCGCCCCGCGGGCACCGCGGGACCTGGGCCCGGCCTCGGGCAGGCTGCAGAAGCTTTTCGGCTGGGGCGATTTTTACTCCAACATCAAGACGGTGAAGCTGAACCTGCTGATCACGGGCAAGGTCGTGGATCACGGCAACGGCACCGTCAACGTCTTCTTCCAGCACAACTCCACGGGCCACGGCAACATCTCCGTGAGCCTCGTGCCCCCCACCAAGGCCGTGGAGTTCGACCTGGAGCAGCAAATCTTCATCGAGGCCAAGGAGTCCAAGGTGTTCAACTGCCGAGTGGAGTCGGAGCAGGTGGCCCGGGCCAGGAAAACCTCCCTGTGCACCTACGACCCTGCCAAGACCTGCTCGCAGGAGCACACGCGGAGCCGGGCGGCCTGGCTCTGCTCGCAGCCCTTCAAGGTCGTCTGCGTGTACATCACCTTCTACAGCCCCGACTACCGCCTGGTGCAGAAGGTGTGTCCCGACTACAACGCCCACAGCCGCCGCCCCTACTTCCCGTCGGGATGAGCCCCGCGCCGCCACTCCCGGGGCCCGCGGGAGCCCGGGCCGGGGGGGAGGGCCGGGGGTGGTTTGGGAGCGGGCGTGGAAGGAAGAGGAGAATTTCCCGTTTTCCCCCATGGGAAGAGGGGCAGCGGCAGACCCGGACCTGGGGTCTGGAGAGACTGGGGTGCAGAGCGAGGGCTGGATTTGGGGTGTGGAAATAGGACAGAAAGCCGCGGTCGGGACTCGAGTTCCTCAGCGCAATAATGGATTTGCCTGGATTTGGGTTGGTGATTCCAGGTAAAGAGGGCTCCGGAGGACGGGTCACAACACCTGGAGACCGGGAAGAGCTCGGGAAGGGGGGGGAAAGTCACGCGATGGTGCCCCCTCTTCCTGGGCACCCCTCGCCTCCCCCAAATCCTGCAGGAGCTGGGGAGGATTTCTCCCACAGGGGGATGAGTTTTCCCATCCCAAAGGCTCCCGGGATGGAAACGGAGCCGGGATGGGCAGGGGGACCCGTCCCACGCCGGGCCGGTGGCAGGGGGGGTTCGGGGACTCGGAGCGGCTCTCCCCAGTCCCAGCGGAGCGGGGCGGGGGTGCGGGCACAGCGAGGGACCCACGCGGCTCCCCCGGCGCCGATTCACGCCCGGCTTCGCTCCATCCCCTCCTGCCCCGATCCCTGCCCCGATCCCTGCCCGCGGAGGGGTGGGAAGGGGCGCTCAGCCCGGGGATTTCATTCCCTGCGAAGGAACAGAAGCTCCCCCCACGCCGCCCTGGAGGAGAGGGAATAAAGCGCTCTCGGTGGCACCGAGGCAGGGCCGGAGTCTTTCCTGGAAGTGTCCGCAGGGAGAAGGAAAATAAACGCGCGGGGTTGGGAATGAGGGAGGGCCACGGTCCTGGACGGAATCCGGCTCCTTCCAGGAGCTGGGAATGGGGTCCAGGACCTGGACTCTCAGGCTCCCACTGATGTGGGTATTCCCAGCTGATGGGTATTCCCAATTTCCTCCCCTTCTCCAGGAATCCAAACCTCCGGCTCCCATTTTTGCGGCATTCCCAACTTCCTCCCCTGCCCCAGACATCCAAACGCCAGTCTCCCACCTATGTGGGCATTCCCAGCTCCTGGGTATTCCCAACCTCCTCCCCTTCAAAGATATCCGAATTTCAGGCTCCTATTTTTGGGACATTCCCAACCTCCTCCCCTTCCCAGACATCCAGACTTCCGTCTCCCACTTCCATTGGCACATTCCCTCCTCCAGAAAAGACCAAAAAAAGCCACTTCCCTTCCCTTTCCCCCCAAACTCCCCGAATCCAGAGCACCAGGCCAGCTCCAAAAATTCCTTCCCTCCCTCCCAGGACAGGTCTTGCCCCGGAGCAGGGTTTGTGCTCCCGCATTCCCGGAATAAATCCCTTCTCCGCAGCTCTGGGAGAGCTCCGCCGGCTGCTCCCCCAGGGAGATGGGATGAGCTCCCACATCCAGCCAGGAGCTGCTTCCCAAATCCACGAAGCCTCCGTGATCCACGAGGAGACTTTTCCTCACGGAGCCCCGAAAGTTTGAGAAAGCTCTGAGAAATTCCGCGTTTCCAGGAAATTACAGGAGCGCCCTTCGGATTGGGGAGCGGAGGGAGGGGGAGGTGTGGGGAATTAAAAATATTCCCGAAGGATTTGCTGGAGGGAGGAGACACGGGAATTGTAAAAATCCCTTTGAGGTGACACAAAAGAAAAAAAATGCCCAACAAAAGTTGCCGGTTTGGAGAAATTCCCGAGAATCGCGGCCGGGAGAAGCCCCGGGAGCAGGAGCGAGGCTCCGAAGGATGCGCGGATGCGGAGCCGCCGTTTCTAAGGAGACCAGGACGGGCCATTATTCCAGGCTGGGAGAGGAGAATTCCTGCTCCAGGAGTCACGGCCCGCGCGGGGAGCGAGGGAGGAGCTGCAGGGAAAACAACACCCAGGGAAAAATCCCCACATCCCAAATCCGCCCCGCTCCGGGGAGCTGCGGGGGAGGCAGAGTGGGAATGATTATTCCCGGAATTCCCGGTGTTAGGGGTTGGTATTCCACGAGGCAGCCTGCGTTTGATCCAGGAATTATCCCACTCTTCCCAATCAGATCCCAAAGCCCGGCCCTTCCCTCCCGCTCCAGGAACACGGAAATCAAACATTCCCTGTTTTCCAGCGGGCTCGGGGGGTGCTTTCCCTGCAGTCCATGGCAGAGGGCAAAGCTCTCCCGGAAAGGAGCTGCCCCCACCAATCCCTCCCCCATCCATGGACTCTCCTGCGCCGTGGGGGAGGACAATCCCCGGAAACCCCATCCCAAACCCTCTCCCAGCATCCTGGAGTGGGTTTTTTGGGAAGGAGAGGCTGGAGGGATGAGCTGTGCGAGGGTCCGGCTCGGCAGGAATTCGGGAATTCTGCTCCCGAGGTGAGGAAGGAGGGAGGGAGGGAGGGAGGGAAGGAAGGAAAGGAAGGGAAGGGAGGGAAGGAAGGGAAGGAAGGGAAGGAAGGAAAGGAAGGAAAGGAAGGGAGGGGAGGGAGGGGAGGGAAGGAAGGAAGGAAAGGAAGGAAAGGAAGGAAAGGAAGGAAAGGAAGGAATTCCTTCTGCTGCCCAGGCAGGAGCGATGGTGGTTCCAGTGCCAGCCCGGCTCCTGCCGAGGTTTCCATGGCTCTGGTGGCTTTTCCAGCTGTTCCCGAGGGCTGCAGGATCCCCCGGGATCAGGGAGCAGGTCCTGGGAAGGCCAGAGCCCAGCACGGAGCATCCCTGCACCGCCAGCACTCCAGGGATCCACAGGCAGGGATCCAGTGGGATAACGGGAGGGGGCAGCTTGGGAGGATGGCAAACACAGAACTCAGACCTGGAAAAACCAAACAAACCAGGGAAAGCTGTCAAGGACAGGAATGGAAAACTCATCCAGCTGCAGCTCAAATCCCTCCAGACTCCAACTCCTCAGCAGAGAATTCCCAGCTCAAATCCCAGCCCTGCCTGCAGTGGAAACACCTTCAATAATTCAGGATCTGCTCCGCGCTCCGGAGCTGCGGAATCCTCCCGGCTCCCGGGGGGAATTGGGGGGGAAGGCACAAAAAGGGTGGGATCGAGGGGCCCCCATTCCAGGGTGGCTCCAGGGTTTGGGAGCTGCTGCCCTTTCCAGCCCCACGGAATTGTGGCTGTGGAAATCCAGGAGTGCAGAAGAGGGAAGAGGCAGGGGGAAGGAAGGCTGCCCAGGTCCCGGGATCTTCCAAGGTCTCTGATTTCCACCTAGCACCAAAAATGGCCACTTCCATCCAGGGAATTTTCCCACAGGCAGGAAAATCCCACTCCTGTTGGGAGAAGGGCCCAGACTGGGGGGGAACCCCCGAGTTCCAGGCCTGGGGGCTCTGGAATGCAGCGTCCTGTTCAGGAAAACGCAATTCCAACGGCACAGCCAGGCAAGAGACGGCGTTAAAGGAGATTCCTGCAGGGAACCTGTCCAGGGAACGATGGATAAATGAGGCTGTGGGGCAGTGCTGGAGCACCCCGGGATCCTGCCGTGCCTGTGGAGCAGTTTGGGATCTCCCGGTGATTTCCAAGCCTTTGGAATTGCAGCCTGATTTTAACTCTGCTCCCTCTCCTCAGCTCCAGTATCGGACACATCCCACTGGAATCTTCCCATTCCCATTCCCATTCCCATTCCCATTCCCATTCCCATTCCCATCACCATCAGCTCCCAGCTCCAGCTGGGGGTTTTCCCCTGTGAGGAATCAGAGCCATTCCTGGATTTCTCCTCTTCCCAGTCCCGTTCCCCCTGGATTCACCCGGATTTTGGGATGCTCCAGCCCTTTGCCATGGACAGGGATTTGCTCATCCCAGCCCTGGGTCACGGCAAACGATGGGATCTTTAATTAATGCCGTCCTTGGCTCGCCGGGCTCAGCCAGATGGAGCTTAATTTAATTAGGAGATTTTAATTACCCATAATAGCGGGATTTTACACACCATGGACACAAGTGAGAGGTTTTGGGAGCAGCCCCAATCCCCCCCTGGAGCTGCCCATGGGATGCAGGGAATGCTGGTCAGCACTTTCCTCCCAGTCCCAAAAATGGACGGATTTTATCAACATTTGAAGGATTTTTCCAAGATCTCCTCAAATGTTTGTTGGAAACGAGGCCTGGAGTGGCCACACCCCAATAAATCCATTGGAAAACCGAATCCGTGTCCTCCCAGTATCCCAATAATCCTCAGGGAGGGGTCCTGGAGGGAGAACTGGGAACAACACCCGCAGGGATTTTGGGCTTCAGGGATCAGACTTTGCCAGGGAATGCAGGCAAATATTCCAGAGGGACCCCAGGACCCAGATCCTGCCCTGGACTGGCTGTCCCAGTTTGCCCAGTTCATCCCCCACAGCCAGTGAAATCCTCGCCTTTCCCGCAGTAATTCCAAGGGCAGCCCTCGACCCCCTCCTCTCCCTTCCCAAATTTCTCTCTCCATTAACGCAATTCCCCAGGGGTTTCAGTAACTCAGTCCCGGGGACAGAACCCACTGGAGCCAAAGCCCGAACCCCCCTCGAACCAGGACTGGGCTGACGTTCCCTGCCCACGCTTGGCCCAGCAAACTTCAAAAAGCCCCATCCTACAGAGCTGCTCCTGCTTTATTTATCCTGTTTATTTTCCAAAAGCCTTCCAGGCCCTGGCAATTCACTCCCCCAACTTTTTCATGTGCTGCTCTTTTATTTTTCCCTTTTTCCTCCCATTTCCCTGTTCTTTTCCTGCCCCACTCAGGGAGGTCTCTCCCCCTTTTGTGCCTCCACAGCAAACACCCCCCTCCCCCCCAGCTTTAATTAAATTAAATTAAATTTATATTTGAATTAAATTGAAACCCACAACACCCAAGAATCTGGAATTGCCAAATTTCCCACAGCCTGGGCCTGGAATTGCAGCTGAGGAGCCAAGTGGGCAGCAGGTCAGGGAAGAACAAATAAACCCCAACCAAACCCTCGCTAATTAAACGGCTTCGTATTAAATGAACTCCAAAAAACGCTTCAGGAGGAAGTGAAGGGATTTGGGGCACCAGGATGGAGCTGGAGAGGATGGAAAATGGAGCCAGGGAGCCATTCCTGGGAATTCAGGGATCCATTCCTGGGGGAATCAGGGACCCAAGGAGCCGTTCCTGGGAATTCAAGGACCCAAGGACTGTTCCTGGGGGAATCAGGGACCCAAGGAGCCATTCCTGGGACCCAGGGAATCATTCCTGGGGGAACCAGGGATCCAGGGAGCCATTCCTGGGAATTCAGGGATCCATTCCTGGGGGAATTCAGGGACCCAAGGACCGTTCCTGGGGGAATTCAGGGACCCAAGGACCGTTCCTGGGGGAATCAGGGACCCAAGGAGCCATTCCTGGGAATTCAGGGACCCAAGGAGCCGTTCCTGGGAATTCAAGGACCCAAGGACTGTTCCTGGGGGAATCAGGGACCCAAGGAGCCATTCCTGGGACCCAGGGAATCATTCCTGGGGGAACCAGGGATCCAGGGAGCCATTCCTGGGAATTCAGGGATCCATTCCTGGGGGAATTCAGGGACCCAAGGACCGTTCCTGGGGGAATTCAGGGACCCAAGGACCGTTCCTGGGGGAATCAGGGACCCAAGGAGCCGTTCCTGGGAATTCAAGGACCCAAGGAGCCGTTCCTGGGAATTCAAGGACCCAAGGAGCCGTTCCTGGGGGAGTCAGAGATGAGATCCATGAAGCCCTTGGGGATGGAATGGAAAATTCGGGACAGTGGATCCCAGGTCCATTCCCAGGTGATTCCCTGGGATCCAGGCCCTGCCCAGCCCGGGCAGTTTAGGCTCAGATCCCTCTGGCTCTGCTCCCGTTCCCTTCCCAGGGGATTTGGGGCTCATCCCCACCTTCCTGGGTGCTGTCCCAGCCATCCTGAACTCCCTCCTCACCTCCAGACAGCTGCAGCTCAAAGAAAGGACCCTGGGCTGGAATCACGCAGGGATCACTAAAAACTCTGGAATTTTGGCCTCACCTGCAAGGAGAAACAACAGATTTGTCCTGGAATTCCCTGTGCAACATTCCCAAAAAATCTCCTGTGGCTTCCAGGAACAGCAGGGCACAGCAGAGTGAGGAGAACCTGAGGCTGAGGGGGTTTAAAAAGGAGACAGAATTCAAAAACACCAACAAAAAGAAAAGGCCAGAGATACTACACGGTACAAAATAGGAATTATTTATATTTTCCAAAAGAAAACAAAAAAAAAAAAAAAAGGAAAAAAAAAAGAAAAAAAAAAACCAAAAAGAATTCCCAGCTATTGAAACATCTCTGCTGTAAGAAGTGACAGAATAGAAAGGAACAGGGCTGGCTCCAGACAGCCACACCAGGTACAAACAGTGTAAGAATCATGGAGCAACTCAGGGACGTCGCACGCAGCCTTCAGCAACAACAAAATTCATCCTCGGGGGGGGCGGCGTTGGGTTTTTTTCGTTAAAAAAAGAAGGAGGAAAGGGGAAATAAAGCAGGGAAAAATGCCAGACACATTTCCCACAATATTTCGAACAGAAACCGTCGGCGTCGCTCTCGGCGCGAGGGGTCTGCAGTCCTCTCCCAGCACAGCCCTCGGTGCTCCTCGCGCTCTGAGCTGAGATTTCATAGAAAAAGGGGGTTTTGAACCATTTTTTTTCTGTTTGCAGTGGACACACAAGTGCTAAAACAGAGCAAATTCATCTCCCTGCCTGGGCAGAGGGGGCACACGCACGTCCAGCGCTCGGCTCGGCCGCCAGGACTCGCAGAACGTTTGCCATAAATACTCCTGGAGCTCCCGTCGGGGATTTCCTTCCCAAAAACCTCGCCGGAACTTCTGCCTTCACTCTTCCCAAAGCGAGCAATGTCCTCCTGCCCCAGCATCCCACACACACAGAGCCCCGGGGCCGGGAATCCCGGGGGAACGGCGCCGGATCCCGAGCCTGGAGCCGGGTGCAAGGGAACACACAGACACAGGGAATCGCAGGAACAGCCCCAGAGCCCCCCTCCCCCCTTTTCCCAAAGTTTCTCGGTGCTGTTGGACAAAGTCTGGATGTCACACGGAGCAGCCTCTTCCCCCCAACAACAGAGTCCAAGCTCCACAGGTTTCGCCGGCTCCCCGGGGGCCAAGGGTTGGGCAGCAGCAGCAGCAGCTGGGGCCGCTTCCAGAAAAGCTCGGGATGAGGGCGGGCGGGCTTTAGGATTGCTTCAGCCGCTTGCGGGGCGGGCCCAGGAACGGGCACTGCGCCGAGGCCAGCGAGCGATAGGCCTCGGCCACCAGGTGTGGGTGAGACACCACCATGGACTTCCAGCCCGACGTCTCCATCACGTCCGAGGCGTGGCTGCAAGGCAGGGGAAAAACGGGGTTAGGGATGGGGAGAACCGGGAACGGACCGGGATTGGGGAGCGGGAGAACCGGGAACGGAGCGGGATTGGGGAGCGGGAGAACCGGGAACAGACCGGGATTGGGGAGCGGGAGAACCGGGAACAGACCGGGATTGGGGACCGGGAGAAGGGGGAACAGACCGGGATTGGGGAGCGGGAGAAGGGGGAGAACCCGGGATTCAGGACTGGGATAACGGGGAACACACCGGGATTGGGGACTGGGATAACGGGGCAACCAACCAGGAGTAGGGACTGGGATAAAAAATGAGGGAGTGAGATAAAAGGGAACAAACTGGGATCAGGGGCTGGAGCAGCCCTACAGGTCCTTCCCACAGGAGGAACTCGGGGGTTCCTTCTCCTGGAGCTCTGCCAGGTGTCTGAGAGGTTTGGCACCATTTTGGGCTTGGGTTTAAGCAGGAGAAGCTCCAGCAGACTCCAGGTGGGATGGCAGAACACGGAGCTCATCTCCCCAGCTCTCAGCCCAGGAATGGTTTAAATCAATATAAAAAGCACTGGAAGAGCTGCACTGAGTGACAGAAATGTTCCATTTATTAAAGCTTGGCAGGGATTTTCCATCTGCTGCTGGATTCCGAGCTGGAATCAATCCCTCAGCATCAAATCATGGAATGCTTTGGGGTGGAAGGACCTTAAAGCTCACCCAGCTCCGTGGGCAGGGACAGCTCCCACTATCCCAGGCTGCTCCCAGCCTGGCCTGGGACAATTCCAGGATCAGAATTCCCTGATCCTCTCCTGCCTGCAAGTCCTGGTCATCCCAGGGAACTCCAGAGCAGCTCCCAGGCTGTTCCCACACTGGACAACCCCAGAGGCCAAGGCTGAGCTGGATCTGGGTCGATTCCAGGTGTGGAATGCTGGATAAATCATGGATTGCAGGGAGACAAAGCCACCAGAGGAGAACCTTCCCTGCAGAGCCAGCTCAGGAGCTGGGAACTGCTGCCAGCAGGGAACGCTGAACAGCAAATCCTGGGATCCTCCAGGCTGGGAAGGATCTGTGGGATCACCCAGGTTTGTCTGGAGGGGAGCAGGGAAGGGCAAAGGGATTGCCCTGCTGTGGTAATCACTCACTAATTAATGAAGTCCACGGCCTGGGTTTTGAGCTGGTCTGCGCTGTGCAGGTCAGCCAGGATGAGGATCTCGGCCGCGTTCTCCACGGACAGGTTACTGCAGAGAGCATCCTCACACATCACCTTCAGCCTCTCCAGGGCATACTGGGAATGAGAACTGNTTGGTTTGGTTTGGTTTTAGGTTCTGAGATTTCCCCCATCATGACTGGATTTAAATGAAGAATTCCAGGTTGTGAACCCCCTTTCCCCCTGAAGCTGGGCAGGTAACAGAGGCAGAGCACTCAGAGCTTTCCCTGCGGACTGAGAGGGCAAATCAAATTTCTGTGCTAATCTGTCTCAATAAATAAAGCAGATTGGTGGGGCAGCCATTACTTTGGATAATTGCCTGTCAGTGCCTCACACGCAGCAAATAAAGCCGGGCACTTCTGCTGGAGATGGAATGTTCTCCTCCACGAATCCATCTTTTACTTCCATTTTTGCTACAAATAACTCATTTTTAATTACATTGCTGGCCCAAAGTGGCCACGGAGGGCTCTCAGCAGCAACATTTCCCCTTTCTCGCTTTTTAATTCCACCTCAGCTCCCCCCAGGCCTCCTGCACTGGGAGCTCCTGGGCTGGGGAGTTGAATTTTGGTTTGGTTTTGGGCTAATTACAGCTTTTCCCTGAGAGACAGGAGAGCTCAGAAGGAGCTGCTCCAGTCCCCTGGGTAAATGTCGGCTGCTTTGTGGGCTTTTCACGGAGGAGTTTTTTATTCCTGCTTTTAACAGACACACAATGAGCTGCAAAGGGAAAGCAAAGCTGCGTTAAAAGGCAGCAAAGTCCAAATTAAAGCTCTCCCTGCCCTTCATGTGCTGCTCCTCCTGGAAGGAGGCTGGGAGCTCTCAGTCAATCCCTTTAAATATTGAATTAATGTGGGCAGGGCTGCTCCCAGCCCCTGAAGCTCTGATTCCCCCCTCAGTCCTGGCTGGAACTGAGCTTTTCCCCTCTCACCCAGCTCTGGGATGGACATGAGGGGTCACAAAGGGTCACCCCAGCCCCAAATCTCCCGGGATTCCAGGGCAGGGGGGAATCCTGCACTGCAGAGCCAGTCCAGGGATAAATCCAGGATTTAGGCTCCAGCCAGGATCTTTCCCCAGCACTGAGTCACTTTTAAGGGAAAAAAAGAAGAAAAAGGGAATAGTTTGGGTTGACAATTAGGGATTTTCAGGGGTTAGCAGGGCCAGCAGAGCTCTCCCTCCCATCCCAGGGCTGCAAGGGGAGGAGGCAGAGCCCCAGGGAATGCCAGGAGCTCCCAGGAACAGCAGGGACTGGCACTGCAGCAGGAAAACCAACACCACATCCCACTCCTGCTTTGCAGAGCCTCAGGCTGACAGGAGGCAGGGCAGGAGGAGAACTGTTTGTCCAGACTCAGCACTGCTCCGGGGATTTGGGAATAACCACATGGAAACACATCCCTGGGCCTGCTCTGTGATTGTCTCCTCAGCCCAGCTTGGATGATGCTGAACAGGCTCTTCTGGGAGCTCCAAAAATCCCTAAAAATGAGCAGCAGAGCAAAAATTCCTGATGGTTTACCAGGAAGATCTACAGCAGAGTCCTCTGGAAGCTTCAAAATCGCTTAAAAGTGAGCAGAGGAGACCGAAATTCCTGATGGCTCTCCAGCTGTGCAGCTCCAGCTGTGCCCTCTGTCTATCTGATGGTCCAGGTGTTTTCCAGCACATCCTGAGAGCCCCAATCCAAGGAGCCTGCCCCTCCCAGGAGCAGCGTGGAAAGGAAATCCCAGGGCATTCCCAGCTCCCTGAGCACCCCCAAATCCCGAGTTTACCTTGTCAGCAGCTGCCAGCAGGTCATCAGCCATCTTGTCCAGGTTTGGGGCCTTCCCAGTGTAAATAAAACACATCATCTCCTTGAACACCTCGGGCTCCACGTCGTTGATCTCCACCCGGTTCTGCAACGGGAAAATGGAGCCTTTTAGGGTCTGACAAGAGGCTCAGGGGCTCCTCCTACCCCAAAATTAGTTACAGGGCATTGAACTTGGAGGAAAAAAGGGGGAAAAAAAGGAGGGGAAAGGAGGGGGAAAAGGGGGAGAGTAAAAGAAAAGATGTGGATGGAGTTAGAACAGCTCCAAGTTGTATCCCACATTCTCTACTTCTCCCTGTCCCCCCCAAAGGACTCTGCCCTTTCTCCTCCCATTTTGTGTTCAAGGAAGGGCTCCTTCCACCCCTAAGAATTTCTGCTGCTGATTAAACATCCTCGAGATGTTTGTACATTTAAACATGTGCATGGTTATGATGGCCAAAACCTGAAAAAACCACCCCAAAACCCACCCCAAAAACAAACCAAGGGAACAAAGGGACAGCTGATCCCAAATCTCTCTTTTCCTCCTCTCCTCTGGGGCAGAGAGGTGCACCCCATGGAGAGGAGCAGCCCCAGGATTCACAGGACTCCTCAGAGCAGGGAATTCCCTGCTGGAGGAGCTGCCCTCCCTCGGCTCTCACCTTTTTGCTCTCCTCCATCTCGTGCTCGAACATGGCGCTGAACACCGGGGACCGTGCTGGGAAGGGAACACAGCGTGGTGGGAATGCTGGGACCCACTGGGAAGGGCTGGGTGCTGCCTGCCAGCACCTGCCAGCACCTGCCAGCACCTTCCAGCACCTCCCAGCACCTTCCAGCACCTCCCAGCACCTCCCAGCACCTGCCAGCACCCCCCAGCACCCCCCAGCACCCCCCAGCACCTCCCAGCAGGCTCCCGCTGCCTCCCCTCCCGAGTGGGGCTCCCAGAGCAGCGGTGGCTGCCCCTGGACCCCTGGCAGGGACGGTGGGAGGTGTCCCTGCCATGGCAGGGGTGGTGCTGGGTAGGATTCAATCCCTTCCCACCCCAACCACTCCAGGATTCCACGGACTGGGCAGAGTTAAAGGTGATTTCTGGAACACGCTGGATGGGCTGCTCCATAGGCAGGAGCTGCACTGGGGGGCTCCAGGAGAGAGGCTCTGGATAAGGGACACGGGGAATGGCTTCCAGAGGGCAGGGATGGGCCACAGGGAATGGCTTCCAGAGGGCAGGGCTGGGACACAGGGAATGGCTTCCAGAGGGCAGGGATGGGACACAGGGAATGGCTTCCAGAGGGCAGGGATGGGACACAGGGAATGGCTTCCAGAGGGCAGGGCTGGGACACAGGGAATGGCTTCCAGAGGGCAGGGATGGGACACAGGGAATGGCTTCCAGAGGGCAGGGATGGGACACAGGGAATGGCTTCCAGAGGGCAGGGCTGGACAGGATGGATGGGATTCCCAGAGCAGCTGTGGCAGTGTCCCAGGGGCTTGGAGCAGCCTGGCACCGTGGAAGGTGTCCCTGCATCCCCCCCCCCGCCCGGGCTCGGGGCAGCACCCACCTGCCAGGATGGCCTTGTGGCCCTTGAACTCCTGGCCGGCCACGCAGAGGCAGCAGTCGGTGAAGCGCGAGTTCTCCCAGAGCCCGCCCAGCTCGTCGGCCAGGCGGCACTCGGGCACCTTCACCATGTTCATGGTGTTCTGGCCCGAGATATTCACCGAGTCCTGCACCACGCTCACCTGGGGGCACAGGGGAAGCTCAGACACGGCCTGCAGCAGCTCCTCGCCCTCCCGGGGCAGGGCAGGGCAAACCCCGCAGCTCTCGCTTCAGGCAGCGGGGGGGTAAAAATTCCCCGTGTTTAAAGGGTCCTTTCCAGAGATCCCTGCCCTGGGGTGTCCATCCCGAATCCCAAACCCCACCAGCAAATCCCCTTCACGGCCCCACACTGCCAGCACCTCCAAGCAATTCATGAGGTGCTGTCTGAAGGAAGGGGAACTGGATTTTTTGCTCTTTCCTGATTTTTTCCAGACACCACACCTGACCCAGTTTCTCCTTCCAGCAGCACTGTGAAACCTCCCCGATCAATAATGCAACAGCCACCAATCCAGGGGAGGTGAGGGATACACAGCACTCCCACAACCCTGCACACACCCCACAGGGACCCCCTCAAGGTCCTCCTGCTCCTCCTTCTGCGAGAGCTCAGTGGTCTAAAACACAATTAAACCCCACCTCAAGACTAAGTCAAACAAATCCCAGTTGATGTCAGATAAGCAGGGAGGTCTGGAGGAGGCAGATTCCCAATCTCTGCTCTGGAGGTGAGGAACCTCCTCCAGAAGGGCCTCGTTAGAAGCCCCTGCAGCAGCAACCCTGTGGTTAAAACCAGGTAAATCACAGCTGCAGCAGAGGCCAATTAGCAAAGCTTGGTGATTAATTGTGCCCTGCTGGAATCAGGAATAGAGGGGGGGACTAACAGGGGAGCAGGGGTGAGACCATTCCCCGAATCTGCTGTCCAGCCCCAGTTAAATTCCAGTTCTGTTCACGACCAGTGGCCAGTGGAGAGCAAGGGAGTGGGGAATGGGGGGAATGGGAAATGGGGAATTGGGAATGGGGAATGGGGAATAGGGGGAGTGGGGGGAATGGGAAGTGGGGAGCAAGGGAAGCTCCACAGGGTGGGAAAGTCGAAGGGAATCAGGAAGTGAGAGAGGACAGAAAGGAAAGGAAAAAGGAGGGGAAAAGGATTTGGCCTTGGGTGCCAAACCAGGCAAGGATTTGTTTCTGCCACGCCTGACTCTGTCCTTTCTCCTCCCATTTTGTGTTCAAGGAAGGGCTCCTTCCACCCCTAAGAATTTCTGCTGCTGATTAAACATCCTCGAGATGTTTGTACATTTAAACATGTGCATGATTATGATGGCCAAAACCTGAAAAAACCACCCCAAAAACAAACCAAAAACCCCCAAAAATCCCAGCTGTCAAAGGACTTTGAAGCTCCTCTTTTATTCCTGAAAGAAAACACAGCACAAGAAAAGACTCCCAGAAAAAAACAGTGCAGGAGACGCAAGGAGAGAACAACTTGTTCTGCTCTCTTCTGGCAAAAAACAGCTCCAGGAGGGGTTTGCAGTTAAAAAGACAATGGGAGTGAGGCAGAAGAAGCTCTGAAGACACTAAATTAGAGTTTGTGTTTGCTCATTAAGGTTTTTCAACTTAAATCTCTGGGTTTGGAAATAACTGGCTGCATCTCTGCCTGGAATAGCACAAGTGAAATAATAATGATGTAGAAAAACAAACACAATGACCAGAAAATGGTGATTACTGTAAAATCCTCCTTTTTTTCACATTTTTTTTCTTTTTTGGCTGTACAGACAGATTGAAGAAAATAAAGAGAAGCTCTCCTTTATTCAGCAGGCAAGTCAAGGCAGGGCAGTTCCCCCTGCAGATCCAGGGGTGTGATTATCCCAAGTGAGCCCCAAAATCAAGGAGCACAAACACATGGATGGGAACACCACAGCACCAGTGAAATGACCATCAACCCTGCCTCATTCCCATCATCATTCCAGGCAGAAGCCACGCAGAAAGCAGCCAAAAAGCAAAGGAATGAATCACGCAGGGAGAAAGGCACAGAGGGAGCAGGGAAACGCCGGGGTCACCGCACGTCCAGCAGCGCTGCCGACCCCGCAGAGGCCAGGGGAGGGAGGGGTCAGCCGTGCCCCGGGCTGGTGGCAGCTGCTGGGGGCTGGGGACAGGGCCTACCTCACAGAACAGGGTGAGTTTGTCATCTGGCAGGAGCCCGTTGGCCTCATCCAGCAGGAAATCTCTCCTGATGAACTTCTTGAAGCCCCAGTCCTTGCCTTGCACGAAGCGATAGGCACGCTGGCTCTCTGCGGGATAGGCCTGGCTTAACCTGGGCCCAAACCCAAACCCCGGCCCAGCTCATGCCCCAGAGGGGTTTCACCCACCCAGAGGGGTCTCACTCACCCATGGCCTTGGTCTCCTCTCCCTTGGCGTTGAGGATGGAGAACTTGAACTTGGCCCTGACCTCGCTCTTGGGGCAGCTCACCAGCAGCAGGTACAGGGACAGGTAATCCTTGCTCTCCTCGTCCAACCCCTTGGGGTTCACACACAAACACCTGGGAAAGGGGGGATTGGGAGTGTTGGGACAGGTAATCCTTGCTCTCCTCGTCCAACCCCTTGGGGTTCACACACAAACACCTGGGAAAGGGGGGATTGGGAGTGTTGGGACAGGTAATCCTTGCTCTCCTCGTCCAGCCCCTTGGGGTTCACACGCAAACACCTGGGAAAGGGGGGATTGGGAGTGTTGGAAGCTCAGGGATCCTTTAAAGGAAGGGCACGGTGGAATTTCTGTATTTGCACAGCAAACGAGGGCTGGTGACAACCCCTGAGCCTGGGGAAGCACAGAGGGGTGAGAGGAGCAGAGCTGGGCTACAGCTGATCCCCACACTGAGAAAAATAGCCAGCAGTTATGGGGAACCCAACAAATCCCCAGGGAAATGGGCAGGGAGAATGGCTGGGACCACTGAAAAGTCCCCCTGGATATCAATCCTCACAAAAGGAAAGTGGAAGAAATAAAATGGAGGGAATGGATTTGAGGAAGTGCAACAAATGCAGAGAAATGGCTGATAAAATTCCACAGGAGGCAACTGCAAGGAACAAGGGATTTCTGGAGGCTGGTGGTTCCTTAGGAAAAAAAAAAAATACCAGGGCTAAAAGGAAAAACTCCTCCTGTGTGAAGAAAAGGCAGGAAGAGGCTCTTCTGTGACCTGAAACTTGACACAGAATCGACCAAGAACAAAAAGCAACCAGATAATGAACAGCTCCCACACACAGGGACCAAAACCCACAGATCCAGATGTTCCAGGGAGAGGCGAGCGCAGAGGGGACAAAGGTGACTGAGGAACAGAAGGCAGGGTGAGGGAAGCACAGCTCTGCCACCCAAAGGAGGGAACACACACACTGTATCCCATGGATACAGCTCATCCAGGGGCTGCTTCCCCACCGTTTGTACTGAAAAGCCAAGTTCTGAACCACTCAGCCTCGGGATAAAATCAGGAATCAGAGCCCATGGATGCACCAGAGCAGACACAGACTTTGCTCCAAGTCCACCATGAGTTACTGGAAATGACTGGAGGACTCAGGGAAGATAAGGAAGGGTAAGAGGAAAGGAAAAAGCCCCAAATGAGGTCATCCTGAAGAGGCAGCAGCTCCTGGGCTGGAGCAGGGAGAGGACATTGGTCTTCCCTCATCCCTGTGCTCTCCCCAGCAACAAAAAGCTGCCATTCACAGAGAGGGAATTCACAGCAGGAAAAATTCACTTTTGAACCCCATGGAGTACGAGGGGCTGGAACTGGGGGGGGTTAGGGTTAGGGTGAAAGGGGCTGTGCACCCTCACGGCCTCACCTGGACTTTTTTGGGGATAAATACTGGTTTGTGTGCAAACACTGCTGAGGCACCAGGGCCTTCTTGTGCAGGATAACGAGGTTTTCATGGATTCCCTCTGTCACAGCCCCCAGACTCCACCCCAGCTGGCATGAACCCTCTCCCTGGGTCTCACCACTTGAGTTTGTCGTTGGCTCCAGAGGAAAAGGTCGAGCTCTTGATGACCTCCCCCATCTCCTCCCGGCAGAAGCTGAAGTTGTTGATGGTCCACATGTAGGAGAACTTCACCACCTTGATCTGGATGGAGAGAACAGGAGCCTTAGGGTGAGCCTCACCCACCCCAGAGGGACAAAGGGCACCCCCAGCCCCGAGTGAGGCACCTGGAAGGTCGGGAATGGGAACCAGGGGACACCGGCTGCTGCCGTGGTGACAGCTGCAGTGTGGGACTGGTGTAACTGCTGAGTAACTGCTGAGTAACTGCAGTGATTCCTGTGTGTAAGTGCCCTGTGTGTAACTGCCCTGTGTGTAACTGCAGTGATTCCTGTGTGTGACTGCCCTGTGTGTAACTGCAGTGATTCCTGTGTGTAACTGCCCTGTGTGTAACTGCCCTGTGTAAGTGCCCTGTGTAACTGCCCTGTGTGTAACTGCCCTGTGTAAGTGCCCTGTGTAACTGCCCTGTGTGTAACTGCCCTGTGTAAGTGCCCTGTGTAACTGCCCTGTGTGTAACTGCTCTGTGTAACTGCTCTGTGTGTAACTGCAGTGATTCCTGTGTGTAACTGCTCTGTGTGTAACTGCTCTGTGTGTAACTGCCCTGTGTGTAACTGCCCTGTGTGTAACTGCAGTGATTCCTGTGTGTAACAGCCCAGTGTGTAACTGCCCAGTGTGTAACTCCACCCCCCCAGGCTCCAGACCCACCCCAAACCCGCCGTTCCCCGCAGCCAGCCCTGCCCAGGGGAGCTGACCTGTGTGTAGCACCAGCTCTCGGCCACGGGCCCGCTGGACATCTCTGCCGGAGGGGGGGGACTCGGCACCCTGGACATCGCCAGCTTGGAATCGGGCAGGGGGCACAGGCAGCAGGGAAATGGAGCTCAGCTGCACCTGGGGGGCAGGAGAGACAGAGCCCATCACAGAAACCAGCAGGGAAAGGGGGTCACAGAGATGGAAACCACCAGAACAGAACCAGCTGGAGCAGTTCCATGGCACAGCACACAAAGGTTCCCTCTCCCCCCCAAGCACCTCCAAAATGTGCTGTTACACTGAGACGTTCCCACGTTTCACCCCGAAAGCCGAGGCTGAGGGGTCTGGCAGAGGCCGGGCTCTGCCCCTGCCCACGGCTTCGTGCCCAGCAGCGGGGCTGGGACAGGGACAGGAGGGCTCAGCCCCCTGCCCATGGCTTCGGGCTGGGACAGGGACAGGAGGGCTCAGCCCCTGCCCACGGCTTTGTGCCGGGCAGTGAGCTGGGACAGGGACAGGAGGGAGGGCTCAGCCCCTGCCCACGGCTTCGTGCCCAGCANGGCACCTCCAAGTGCTGAATCACTGCCCTGGCACGGCCCAAATCCCATGGATTGGAGAGGCTGAGCCCAGGTGAAGGGAAATTCCTGCCCTCAGCGGGGCACCCCGGCCTTTGTCCCTCGGGACACTTCAGGTGTCACCTCCCCAGCAGTGCTGGCACCTCTGCACTGGAGCTGGATGGAAAAGCACGGCGGGCACAGAGGTTTGAGGGAAGTATTTGGGAAATAATTTAGATTAGGAGAGGCAGGGACACACGTGGAGGCACGGGCAGAAATATGAAAACACAGGAAACAAAACAGAAAATATTATTGTAGGGCCCCCTGTGTGCAGGGTGAGAGTTTGTTACTCCTCGGCCATAAATAACAAACTCCTGGCTCTGGACAGAGTTAAATTACAGCTGAAAACAGAGCAATTCTCACCCCATTCCCAAGCACTTCCAGATGAATTCATCTGATCCAAGGGGCAGAGCCGGAGCAGCCTGGGGAAGCACAGGAGGTGTTCCCTTGTCACCCTGTCCTGCCAAAATCCCCTCCTGATTCCACAGCTCAGCTCCATCCCCGGCAGGGAAACCTCCCCGGGGGAGCAGAGACCTCACTGGCCAGCGGTGGGCAAGAAACTCAACAGGGAATCCTAGAACAGACCCCGAAAGGACTGGACTTTTGCCCCAAAATCTCTCATTTTCTGCTGCTCAGGATACACCGAAATTCCCGGGTAGATTCATTTCCAGCCAGGTTTATTCACGGAAAGGTAACCAAGGGGAGGCTGGAGAGGAAGGAGATTTTTAATTAAGAGTTTCAAAAGCTGAGTGGGTGCTCCTGGGGCCAGCAAAGTATCAAAGAGTGCCCGGGAACAGCCCAGAGCAGGGGGAGAAGGAGCAGGACGGGATAATTGGAGCAGGAAAACAAGGCATGAGGCAGGAAAAGCTCATTTATCTCCCTGCAGCCTTCAAAGCCGTGGGAAGGGCAGCGGAAGGCGGGGTCGGGAAAGGGAAAGAGGGGAAAAGGGCAGGGAATGAAAGAGCAGAGGGATGGGACGGGGCAAGGGAGGAAGAGTGACCCTATGGAGCTGGGAATGACCCCATGGAACTGGGAATGACCCTATGGAACTGGGAATGACCCTATGGAACTGGGAATGACCTTATGGAGCTGGGAATGACCCCAAGGAACTGGGAATGACCCCATGGAGCTGGGAATGACCCCATGGAGCTGGGAATGACCCCACGGAGCTGGGAATGACCCCAAGGAACTGGGAATGACCCCACGGAGCTGGGAATGACCCCGTGGAGCTGGGAATGACCCCATGGAGCTGGGAATGACCCCACGGAACCGGGAATGACCCCATGGTGGTGGGAATGACCCCATAGAGTCAGGAATGACCCCACAGAGCCGGGAATGACCCCATGGAGCTGGGAATGACCCCACGGAGCCAGGAATGACCCTATGGAGCTGGGAATGACCCTATGGAACTGGGAATGACCCTATGGAACTGGGAATGACCCCATGGAACTGGGAATGACCCCACAGAGCCGGGAATGACCCCACGGAGCCAGGAATGACCCCACAGAGCCAGGAATGACCCCACAGAGCCAGGAATGACTCCATGGAGGCTGGAATGACCCCAGGAAGTTCCAGCCTTCAGTGCTGAGGGAAAGGGCTGGAAAATGCCCACAGCCAGCACAGGATAACAGGAATGAGCTGGAACCACGAATGCCAAAGGAACTCATGTGGGAGAGAGGAGCAGGGATAATCAGGATTCCTTAAAATCCAGACTTCAAATGATCACTCCAAGAGCTGAGTCCCTGAGTCCTCCCGATTCCCAGGCCATGGATCAGCCCTAACCCCGAAAACTCAGCTGGAACCAACTCCCCCTTGCAGCCCTCCACACCAGCAGTGCTTCTCCAGGCAGGAAGAGCCCTTCATCTCCAACATGACTTTGTTTAGTCTTTTCCCTGCCCTTATCAGACACCAGCACGAGGAGGAAGAAGGAGATGGGAATCAGATTCCAACCAACCTCCCCCTCCAGCCTTCCCCCAGCTCCTCAGCTGTGTCTCCCTACAGGATATCACATGGATTTTGATAAGGTGTGATGGGTCTGCTAGCATAATTTAATAATTGTACATTAGCATAAAAAAATCACATTAATCACACTCAGACAGTAATAATTACGGCCTTCCCCTGCACCCATATCTGAATATCCCAACTGTCCAAGACCAAAATTATTGGATTAATAAGACAAAGAGCAAAGAAAAGATTTGTAGTGGCTGAGACATTCTGTATTTAATATGTTTTTAATCAATAGGAATAAAAGCCTGGGCCAGAGGCACTGGATGCCTGATCCTATTGGTGCCACCTCTGGAGCAGGGCAGCAAAGTGCTGCCTTCTCCCTGCTTTGGGATTAATGCTCTAATTCGAGCTGTAAATGAAAAAATAAATCAACCCTAAATCACACAGGCTGTAAATATTTGCTGCTGAGGAACACTGGGACTCTTATGCCAGGTTTGGGGAGGTTGGCACCACCCTAAAGCCAGGAGCATTCCCAGGATACACCTGCAGTGCTGGAGATCTGCTGGTTAGAATTCCACAAGATCCCCTGGAAACCCCAGCGGCTTCCCTGGGCCGTTCCTGGCTGGAAGCTGAGGGCAGGAGGGGCAAACTTTGGGCACTCCAGGAGTGGGAACAGCCCCAGAGAGGAAATCCTGGGACATCTGTGCCTCAAATGCAGCAAAAACCCTCCTGGGAATTGCAGAGTGCCCACAGAGCTTCTGAGAATCCAACCCAGTGAAATGGGGGGGTCTGAGCACAACCTGGGGCAAAACCACCACCAACACAATCGAATCTGTTTCCAGAGCACTTCCTGAGCACCAACAGCTCCTCTGCCTCCTCGGGGGTACAAACACTTCAGCCCCACAGCAGCTGCCTGCCCCACCAGGTGTTTCTGCACTTGGCCACACGTTTTTATTTCAGGGCTCTCAGCTCCAGGCACAGACACTTCACAGCAGCAGCTGCTGGACTGAGCCCCCAGGAGCCTCCAGAAAAGGGTTTGGGCCCTTGCTGTTTGTTTGTTTCGGGGGTTCTCCATTTTCTGACAGGTTTTTGCTGTGTTTCCTCTCAGTAGCGAGCAGCAAACCCCAGCAGAGCGAGGCTGGAGGAATCAGCAAGATCTTACATAATCCTCCCCCCGTGCAGCAAATCCAGCCCGAGCCGGGTGGGGAGCAGGGATCCGACACAATTCCCATGGAGATTTCCACGCGTGGAGCTCCCAGCACCATCCACAACACAGCACCAGCTCCTGCCTGCACGGGCAGCGCAGCATTCCCAGCTCCCTGCCCCAGCCGGCAGGGATAACCCTCGGGAAAGGGATGATCCCGAGTTTCCAGGTGCCCAGTGAGGCAGGAAGGAGCAGAGAACCCCATGGGGAAATGCTGGGCACGAGGGGTGCCAGGAGTGAGGCTGGGAAGTGCCCGTCACTGGAGTGGTGTCCAGGAAAATCCCACTGGGAATAAGCTCAGCTCACGGTCCCTGCCCAAGGGAGGCTCAGCTGCACTCCCGGATTAACCCCAGAGCTCCCCCCACACCGCCCCAGTGGAAACTGGGACAGGAGGCTGCTCAGTTAACTGGGTTTAACATTCATCAGGGATATCAGCGGGGCTGGAGCCTCCTCCGCGGGAAAACAGCACGAAATTGGGATTATGGTGGCACAAGCAACAACGGGGGCTTTTTAAACCCCTCAGGGTGGGCTGGGCAGGCAGTGATGCTCTCACTTTAACCCCTCTCCCTGACCTGTATTTGTGCCCAAATCCCAGAGGTTTTGGGGAAAGAAGGAGTAGTTTTCTAACAGTAACTCCGCTCCAGTAAATCAGGCTGTCAAATCTGGGAGCAGTTTCTGTTTGATGGGCACAGTTTTGTGTTACTGTCCTCTGCTGATGCAGTGACAGGATGACACCCTGCAAGCACTTCTGCTGCTGGGCTGTCTTGAGCTTAATCCCACCCGGAATGAAGTACCAAAAAGGGGAAAAAAATAATCAGTTTCTGCTTCAGGTCACAACAAAACAAGGGACAAAATGACACCAAATAGTTCTGGGCAGCTGGCTGGAAAATGTCACTGAAAGAGGGATCAGGTGGATGTTTTACTTAAATATTTTAGGGTTTAGAGTTCTGTTCTATGAAGTATAAATAAGTGTTATTCTCCAGACTCTCACAGGGCTTCACAACAAGCCACCACTTAGAAGCCAAAAGGCAAAGGAAAGAAAAGGAGGAAATCAGGGAAAAGTGTTTCTTTTCCTTATGTCAGGGCGATGCTCTAGAACCACAACACAAACACATTCATCAGTGCTGAGTTAGAGAGAACTGACACCAAATCTCACCACACCTGAGATTTTCCTGCCCCTCCAAGAACTCCTGTCAGCCCCAGACAATTCCATCTCGCACTCCAGGCCCTCTGTTTTCCCCTTCACAACACCAGCATTCCCGGCGATGCTCGCAGCAGCACCAGCACCGCTCCAGGACGGTCCCAGTTCCCGGCAAAGGGAATTATTTCCCCTTCCACACTGCAGGATGATGCACCATTTCCTCCACACAGCACCACAGGCCCGACACTCGCCTGGGGAACGGCAGCCGCGACCCCGGATCTCATTCCCACCGAGCCCAACTTCCCTCCCGCTTCGGGACTGCGCTCCGGGCCCCGGCCAGGCCACGACCTGTCACCCTCAGCGCCTGCTGCTGCTCCTCATCCCAGCGCTCCGGCCCCGATTCCCCTTCTCCCACTCGGGTTTCCTCACCCGGCTCCAGGCACCCCACAGCCCCTCTCCCCCAGCCCGGTGATCTCCAGGAACCGCCGCTCCAGGTTTTGCCTCAACTTTTCCCTGCCGTCCCCCTCCTCGTCCCTCAGGCCCTGCGCTCTTCTCGCCCCCCCCAACTCCTTCCCCTCCGCTCTCACCTCGCGGCCCGAGGAGCGGCCCCGCCGGCGGTGCGGCGCTGCTGGGAGGCCGGAGGGAGGCGGGGAGCGCTGCCCGGGCAGGTGCGGTGTGTGGGGACGGCCCCCGGACCCCGCAGCCCCCTCAGGAGACCACCAGCAGCTGCGGATCACTATTTGGCAGCATGTCCTCCCGGGCCGGTCTCCGCCGAGCGCGACCCGGGGATCACTATTACGCAGGTGCCCGCAGCAGCTCAGCGCGCATGCGCGGGGCCGCGGGGCGGCGGGGGGGGGGGCCGGGATATGGCGCTGCCCAGCGCTTCCCTCACGGTCGCGCATGCGCAGCACTGACGCCGCCGGCCACGCCCACCGCCTTTTATAGCCGCGCCCCGTCGCGCGAGACATCTGCCCGTGCGCGAGCACGCGCGGCCGGGCGGCCTCCTGCGCATGCGTTGTGTGCGGGGTTCTCGTTGTGGCAGGTCCCGTCCATGCTGCGCTGTCACCCGTAGCTCACTTTGTGGCAGGCGTGCCTGAGCGGCCCTGCCCCTCCTCAGCCCCGCTAGTGAACCCTCGTTTGGCAGCGCCGCGGAGCGTGCGCTGTGCCCCTCGCTGTCCCCGCTGACGCTGCTTGGCAGCGGGCTGCTGCTGTCGCAGTGCCGTTCCACCGCGGGGCAGGCGCTGCCCGCATGTCTGCCACAGAGCCCTGCCCCACATGCCCCTCGCAGGCGGCAGCGCCTTCCCCCTGTCCCCGGAGAGGTTTCCAGGTGCGCCATCACCTTTCCCGATGGCTCTGTGAGGAACTGGCTGCTTTGGGGAATGGCGGGAACCGCCTCCCCTCACGGCTCCATGAGGGGACACCGAGGGAATGGCGGGTGCCATCTCCCCTCATGGCTCCGTGAGGGACTGGCTGCCCGAGGGAATGGCG
>JACBWW010000174.1:21740-42667 GCA_020086605.1 Lanius collurio | reverse complement strand
GTTCCCCTGGCGTTCCCCTGGTGTAACTGTGCGTTCCCACGGGCTCAGACTCCAGCCCCGTGCGGAACCCGCCGGCGTTCGGGCCGGACGAGCCCGTGTACTCCACGCGGAGGGTGACCCGCAGCCAGCAGCAGCCCGCCCCCGTCACCCCCAAGAAGTACCCGCTGAGACAGACCCGCTCCTCCGGCTCCGAGACCGAGCAGGCCGTGGATTTCTCGGACAGAGGTACCAGAGGGCAGGGAAGGCTGGGGGGGATCCCTGCTCTGAGGGTGCTCCCGAGGGTGGCAGAGGCTCCCTGAGGTGTTTTGGGAGCTTTCCCCGCAGCTCTGTCCCCCCTGCCCCTCACCAGACACTAAAAACGCGGCGGATCACGACGAGTCCCCGCCCCGCACCCCCACCGGGAACGCGCCGTCCTCCGAGTCCGACATCGACATCTCCAGCCCCAACGTGTCCCACGACGAGAGCATCGCCAAGGACATGTCCATGAAGGACTCGGGCAGTGACCTGTCCCACCGGCCCAAGCGCCGCCGCTTCCACGAGAGCTACAACTTCAACATGAAGTGTCCCACTCCGGGCTGCAATTCCCTGGGTAATGCCCATGGCTGTGGCAGTCCTGCTCCAGTGGTCCTGCTTCGTTGGGTGTTAGACCCAAAAAAAATAGGGGGTGGATTTGGGTCAGGAATATTGGGGAGAAGTGGGCCTGGAGAAGGGATGTGGGGTATAAATGCAGGGGTGTTTTCCTGGAGGTGTTTATGGTTTGGGGGATGGCAGGATGAGGAGCCAGGTAGGAGGGTGAGCACAGGTGTGGGGGAAAAATTCCCAGTTTTGTGGGCAGGGAGCTGGTTTTTGCCAGAAACAGGATTTCAGTCACAAATTATTGCCCCCCCACCCCTGGCTGCTTTGGCTTAGTGTGAGAAAGCTTTTCCTTCTTTTTTAAACCAGGAGGTTTCCTCCTGTTGCCCTGTCAGTGCCCTGAGCATGCTCCTGTCAGGGATCTGCCCATCTGGCAGACTCTTTCCACTTCTTTGGGGTCATTTGTCACAAGTTTTGTTGTTTTTCTGACCCTCTGCAGGACACCTGACCGGGAAACACGAGCGCCACTTCTCCATCTCGGGGTGCCCTCTCTACCACAACCTCTCAGCAGATGAGTGCAAGGTGAATGGTTTTTTAACCTTCTGGTTTCCCCTCGTTCAGGATTTTTAGGACCAAATGCCAAGCCTTGTAAGCTGTGAGCAGAGCAGGGCTCACACGTGTGTGCTGATGTGTTTGGCTGTGAGAGCTGGGAGGTGCAGCTCACGGTGCTCAGCTGGGAGGGAAAAGGGGGGACAGGAGGTGGCTGCAGCCCTGACAGGGGAATTTTGGCCTCCAGGTGCGGGCCCAGAGCCGGGACAAACAGATTGAGGAGCGGATGTTGGCCCACAGGCAGGATGACAACAACAGGCACGCCACCAGGCACCAGGTAAACGGGGACAGCCTCCACTGCTGCCTCCCAGCACGGCCATTTCACCTGGGCTCCCTCCTGCACATCCCAGAGAAGCTGCTGGGGCAGCCCTGGCCCTGCCAGCTCCAGCAAGGAATTCCTCGTGTCCTTTAAATGAGGTTGGAGCAGGCAGGGAGAGCAGAGCTGGGCTTGGCCTGGGCTCTCCGGAGGATCCTTTCCCGTGCTGGGATGTGCAGGACAAGGGAATTCCTGCAGAGCTGTGAGCTGCAATTTCCTTCTGACCCAACCAGGGCAGTGACATTTCCCAGTCCCTGAGTCAGCTGGGAGCTCTGCCCCAGCTCGGAGCCGTCCATGGGGAGGGAAATGTCCTGCTCTGCGTCCCTGAGCTGCTCCTGTAGCACCCTGTGATGAGCAGAGGGGCTGGTTCAAACCTGGAACGGGAGCTGGGACGGAATTCCTTGGGGTGGGAGCTGAAGGGGAGCGTCTGGAGGGGCTGGAGCCTCTCAGGGGTCCCACCCTGGGTTTCTTTCAGGCTCCCACAGAGAGGCAGCTGCGGTACAAGGAGAAGGTGGCTGAGCTCAGGAAGAAGAGGAACTCGGGGCTGAGCAAGGAGCAGAAGGAGAAATACATGGTAAAAGCAGGAATTTTATCCTTTCATTCCCCCCGGGATGGAATTTGGCATTCCCAGCTGGAAAAGCTGCAGGATGCAGCAGCTCAGCAGCCAAACTCCCGTCCTTTGCTGTTCCAGGAGCACAGGCAAACCTATGGCAACACCAGGGAGCCTCTCCTGGAGAACCTGACCAGCGAGTACGACCTGGAGCTGTTCCGGAGGGCTCAGGCCCGCGCCTCCGAGGACCTGGTGAGGTCCCAGCAGAGCCTTGGGGGCAGTGGGGCCCTTGCCGGGTCTGTGGGAGCTGGGGAGCAGCTCCAGGCCGGCACAGTGACCCCGGGGTGGGGATGAGTGGCAGGGATTGCTGGAGGCACGGCTGGAGCTGAGCTCTGCGCTCAGGAACGTGCGCTGCCATTCCAGGGGTGCTCCCAGGGGCACAGTGACAGCTTCCCTGCTGAGGTGACAACAAAGGCCACCTTGGCTGTAGCCACTGACTGAGTTCACAGCCTGGTGTTGCTGAAGCTCCTGAGGAGCTTCCCAAAGCCACATCCCATTCCAGAGAGGGATTAAAAGATCCTCTGAAGCTTTCCTGTGAGATCATCGAGTCCAGCCCATGACCTGGCACCACCTTGTCCCCACATGCCACATCCAGGCTTTCCTCAAACACCTCCAGGGACAGTGACACCTCCCTGGGCAGCCCCTTCCAATTCCCAGTCCCTCCTTCTGGGAAGAAATTCCTCTTCATGTCCAGCCTGAGCCTCCCCTGGCCCAGCTGGGGCTGTGTCCTCCTGTCCTGGTGTTCCCTGGGAGCAGAGCCCGACCCTCCTGGCTGCACCCTGCTGTCGGGAGTTGTGGGGAGCAGTGAGGTCTCCCCTGACACTTCTCTCCAGGATGAGCACCCCCAGCTCCCTCCGTGCTCCTCGGGTCCCGTCCCTGCGGCTCAGCAAAGGAGCAGGGAGTGGCGAGGAGCTGTAAGAACGTAACAAAAGGCGAATTTAGAAGGCTTGAAACAGATTTCCTCCAGGAAAGCAAACCCCAGTTCTCCCCCAGTGAGAACAGTGAGATTTTTGGCTCCCGCAGGAGAAGCTGAGGCTGCAGGGGCAGATCACCGAGGGCAGCAACATGATCAAGACCATCGCGTTCGGGCGCTACGAGCTGGACACGTGGTACCACTCGCCCTACCCCGAGGAGTACGCGCGCCTCGGCCGCCTCTACATGTGCGAGTTCTGCCTCAAGTACATGAAGAGCCAGACCATCCTGCGCAGGCACATGGTGAGGGCTGGGTGCCTTCCCACCGGGAACCCCGGGAGGGGCTCCATGGCACCGGGAACCCCGGGAGGGGCTCCAGGGACTCCTTCCCGCCGGGAACCCCGGGAGGGGCTCCGTGGCACCGGGAACCCCGGGAGGGGCTCCAGGGACTCCTTCCCGCCGGGAACCCCGGGAGGGGCTCCATGGCACCGGGAACCCCGGGAGGGGCTCCTGCCCACTGGGAATCCCGCTGTGGCACCGGGAATCCCAGGAGGGCCTCATTCCCACCGGGAACCCTGCTGTGGCACCGGGGGCCCCTCCCTTCCCACTGGGAACCCCGATGTGGCACCGGGAATCCCGGGAGGGGCTCCTTCCCACCGGGAACCCCGCTGTGGCACCGGGTGCTGGGAGGGGCTCCAGGGGCTCCTTCCCACCAGGAACCCTGCTGTGGCACTGGGAATCCCGCTGTGGCACCAGGAATCCCAGGAGGGGCTCATTCCCACCGGGAATCCCAGGAGGGGCTCATTCCCACCGGGAATCCCAGGAGGGGCTCCTTCCCACCGGGAACCCCGCTGTGGCACCAGGGGTCCCTCCCTTCCCACCGGGAACCCCGCTGTGGCACCGGGAGCCCCACTGTGGCACCGGGAACCCCGCTGTGGCACCGGGGGTCCCTCCCTTCCCACCGGGAGCCCCGCTGTGGCACCGGGGCCTGGCCAGGCTCAGCCCGCCGCGCTGTCTGCAGTGTGGCTGTGGGAGGTGAGGCTGCAGCTTGCTGGCACCTCGGAGCTGTTGCTGTCCCTGAGCCAGCCCCGTTTTGTGTCCCTGTGACAGGCAAAGTGTGTCTGGAAGCACCCCCCCGGCGATGAGATCTACCGCAAGGGCTCCATCTCCGTCTTCGAGGTGGACGGGAAGAAGAACAAGGTGGGTGTGGGCAGGGGGTGATGCTGCACTGCTGGAGTTGGGGAGGGGCTTTGCCCATGGCCAGGGATGACCTTCAGGACAAAATACAGAGACCCAAGCCCTGCTGCCCTTCCCTGGGCAGCCAGAGAAGGAGATCACATCCATTGCCACCCACAGAAACCCAGGCTTATCCATTTCCATCTCCACTGGAACTGTTTCCTGACCCAGCTGCTCTCGTTCCCCATCATTTCTCAGATGATTCAGATTTTTTTTGTCCTTTCCCAGGTGGTTTTGTCCACATTTGGGATATCTCGCTGGAATAAACACCTGCATCTCTTTTTTTGTCCCCAGATCTACTGTCAGAACCTGTGTCTGCTGGCAAAGCTTTTCCTGGACCACAAAACCCTTTATTATGATGTTGAACCCTTTCTCTTCTACGTCATGACCGAGGCTGACAACACTGGCTGCCACCTGATCGGGTATTTCTCCAAGGTCAGTGGAAAACACTCATCATCCACCTCCCTAAAACGGGATCCTGGAGCCCCTCACCAGCACTGGAGCCCTTGTGCAGCCTCAGCATTTGCTGCTTTTGGGAACAGGTTGAAGTTCCAAGGCTGAGCTGCAGGAATTGTTCTGTTTGCTGAGGGATTGCAGGGGCTTTGCTGCTCCATCGTTTGTCATTCCCAGCAAAAGCCAAACCAGCTCCGTGGAATTGTTGTTGCCAGGGAGCAGAGTGGTGCCTTCATTAGGGATGAAGGAATTGGGAAGGAATGGAGAGAAAAATACATTGAAATAAACACTATTCACCATGATTTCTTTTCTTAATAAAAGTTAAAGGAATAAAAATTCTGAGTTCTGTCCCTCCTCCTCCCTGCTCTTGTTTCCAGGAGAAGAATTCCTTCCTCAACTACAACGTGTCCTGCATCCTCACCATGCCCCAGTACATGAGACAAGGCTATGGCAAAATGCTCATTGACTTCAGTAAGTGGGGAGGGAAATTCCAGGGTAAAAATTCCTCCTCTTCCACCAGGGAATCTCACCTGGCTGCTGGTGCTTGGGCAGTTTCCAGCCTGGCTCATGTCTGAGTCCTTTAAATAGTTTTGGGGATTTATTTTTAATTTTTTAGGCTATTTGCTGTCGAAAGTAGAAGAAAAGGTTGGGTCCCCAGAGCGGCCCCTGTCTGACCTGGGCCTGATCAGCTACAGGAGCTACTGGAAGGAGGTTCTGCTGCGCTACCTGCACAACTTCCAGGGCAAGGAGATCTCCATCAAAGGTGGGGCTGGGGGCTGGGGGGGATTTGGGAACACCCCTGGGCCTCTCAGGCCTGACCCACCCACCCGGGTGTGTGTGGAGCACCAGATTTAATGGGAAATTCCTGTGGCTGGGGATAGCTCTGTCCCACTCCTGCCACCAGCACAGATGGGCCAGTTTGCAGCATTTTGGAAGGATGAACTGGCTGCTTCTTGAAAAAAACCCACAATTTTGTAAAGATTTAGCCAAAAGATTCACCTACCTGTGGGTGAGAATGTTAATTTCAACAAAAAAATGGTTCCAACAGCCAATATTAAGACTATTTGGCTTTCTTTTGATGGCACTTCTCTGTTGGTGGCACCTGGGAGGCCGTGGGATTTCCTGGGGACCTGGAGAAGCAGGATTGCACTGAGAGGATTTGTCACACAGATCCCAAACCCAGCTCCCCCCACCCTGCAATCCTGGCTGTGCCTGCTCGGTCCCCGCAGGGAATTTCCCCTCCCACGTTTCTGGGGGGGTTACACAAAGCTCATGGTGAGACCCTGGGGGTTTGGGGCTGTCTGAGGGGCTCTGGGGTGGGCTCTGACCCCGGCTCTGCCTCGCAGAGATCAGCCAGGAGACCGCAGTGAACCCCGTGGACATCGTGAGCACCCTGCAGGCCCTGCAGATGCTCAAGTACTGGAAGGGCAAACACCTGGTCCTCAAAAGACAGGTGAGCCTGGCCATCCTGGGGGCCACCTCCTTCCATTTCCTCCTTCTGGGCTCAGGGGTTCCTCAGGTTTTCCAGCCTGTTCATTCTCATCTCCCAGTTAAAACAGGGTGTGGGAATCCGACCTCGTTCCTCAGCAGGGCGGGGGGAGCTCTCCTGCCCTGCACAGACACCCCAAAATCCCACCCAGTGCCTCCCTGGGAGCATTGTCCGAACACTCCTGGAGCTGTGGCAGCCTCGGGGCCGTGCCCATTCCCTGTTCCAGTGCCCACCACGATCTGGATGAAGAACTTTTCCCTAAAATCCAACCCGAACCTCCCTGGCACGGAGTGAACGGGATTGATGGAATCCTGTCTGACTCCCTGATAAACCAATCCTCAGATCTGCCAGGCATTTTCCCTTCCCTGGGATTCCTTGTCTGAAGGGCTGCTAGAAAACTGTGGAGAAGATGAAGTGAATTTTGGTGTGACTTCGGTGTTATTTCGGTGTAACTTTGCTGTTGTTCTGAGGGGTTAACGGGTGAGCCACCCTGCCCTTTGTCCCATGGGTAATTGTGGCCCTCTGCTGTCCCCAGGATCTCATCGATGAGTGGATTGCCAAGGAGGCCAAGAGGTCCAACAGCAACAAGACCATGGATCCCAGCTGCCTGAAGTGGACCCCTCCCAAGGGCTCCTAAGTGTCCCCGCCAGCGTCCCCAGCGTAGAAGCACCGTAGGGATCCGTGTCGTGCTGTGGTGATTGGCTGCTGCAGTGTCCCCAGAGCAGGTCACCCCCAGGCTGGCCTGGCCTGGCCCTGTGTCCCCACAGTTCTGAGGAACTCGGATGTTTCGGCCTCAGTGAGGCCGCGAGGACTGGAAGTGTCTCGGAGCCCCAGGAGCTCTGATTGCTGGCCCTGTCCCTGTTCCTGCTGGCCCTGCTGGCCCTGCTGGCCCTGCTGGCCCTGCTGGCCCTGCTGGCCCTGCTGGCCCTGCTGTCCTGCTCCAGGGGCCTGTCCCACCATCCCCTGTCCCTGAGTCCCGGGGCCACTCCTGGCTCTGGGACAAGGTCTGGGAGTGCTTCTCTGGGGCAGCGACATCTGGAGCTGCTCCTGTCCCATTCCGTGTCTGAAATAGGTTTAGTGGGATAATGTCCCCCTCTTCCAGCAGTTTTCCATAGGATCCAGCAGATCTCCACTTAGTTCCTGTTGTCCTGCCAGAATTGCACCTCCTGCCCCTGAGGGAGTCACTGGGGCAGGGCGTTCCTGTCACCCCTCCTGGAGCTGCCACAGCCCTGCTGGAAGCACCTCTGGATTAGAATTCCCATTTTTTCCTGGTGTGTATCTCCTGGAATTCCTGAGTTCCTGTACATAAACAACCTGCTGAGTGTATCCCCCTGGAGATGTTTTTCCCAGAGCAGCTTTCCTGGAATTGCAGGTCCCTTTTTTTTTTTTTGGAGTTTTTTTCCCCTCCAGGCTGAAGGAATCCAAACTTTGGCCTTTTCCAAAGAGCCACAGAACTCCCAGCACCAGTTCCAGGAGCTGTTGGGCTGCTTTGCTCCAGGGAGGGACGGATTCCCTGGCAGAGCAAAGAAAGCTTTGATTCCTCTCTCCCCTCAGCAGAAATATCCTGGAATGGCTTCCCAGTAAAACCACTGTCCTTGTGCCACCAGTGCCTGTGTGGCTCCAGTGTCACTGACAGGGGACAGCCCTGGGAAGGGGCCAAGTTCCCTGATCCCAGGGCTGGATTCCCTGATCCCAGGGCTGATTTCCTCGATCCTGGTGATTGCTGATGGAACAGGGGGGGAAGTGAAGCACTCCTGGGCAGGTGGGAGCTGCTCCCCGTTAACCACTGCCCCATCCTGACTGGAAAAGTTCCCTCTTGCTCCTCTGGTTCCCTGCCTTTCTCCTGGAAACCCAAACCACCCCCAGACCCTCAGTCCTCGCTGTGGACCTCGTGGGCATTACTGACTCCTGCTGTCCTTGCTCCTGGCCCATCCCCAGCTGCAGATTCCCGGGAAATCTCCCAGCAGTGGCTCTGGAGCAGGGAGGGAGGGAGGCCGTTCCCCTGCTCCCCGTTCTGTGCCGTGTGGGATGTGCTGTTCTGTACCCACTCCTCAATAAAAGCATGTTCCCTGCTCCAGCCTGGGCTCTCCTGCGGCTGCTGGGAGGAGCAGCTGCTCCCCCGTGTCCCAAGGGCTCCTCTGGAACCCATCCCTGGGCCTGGGCATTTTAGGATTGGGACTGGAGCAGCCTTGGGGTTCAGTCTTTCCAAAATATCCTGTTTAGGACCGTTCCAGTCCTGATATCCATCCTAAACCTCCCCTGGCACAACCTGAAGCTGTTGTTGGGACAAGAAGCGTTTTCCCCACGCTGAAGGAAAATTCCCTGAGCTCTCCCTGAATTTCCAGGAGCTGCTCCGTGGTTCCTGGTCCCTCTCCCAGCCGAGCCCTGGAATTCCTGCTGGCTCCTCCCTTTGCTGGAGTGGTTTGGGGCAGGATGTGGCTGGGCCGAGGTTCCTGCGGGGACCAGAGGGGAGCAGAAGGGAACGGGAGCTAAATCCATGCAGTGACCTCAGCTGTTCCTGTTGTGATGCCGGGGCCTCGGAGCTCTCCCCAGCCCGTGGGGACGGTCCCTGTGCCACCAGCTCTGCCCCCCTGCTGTCCCAAACCCATGGAAAGGCCTGGAATGGCCTCTCCGCGCTGGCTCCCGTGCCAGGGAAGAGCAGCTCTATTTTTGGGATCATTCCCTGTAATTAACTCGGCCTTTCCTGCCCTCCCCGGGCCCGGCCCACGCGGCCCCGAAACCACCAGAGGTGCAGGAAAATGGGAGCCAGGAAAGGGAAACGAAAACATCCCCAGGAAACCACGGATCCCAACGGCTCCTGCGGCTTTCCTGCAGGAGAGCTCAGCCCCCGGGAGCTGCCAAACTGGACCTGACACCTTCCCGCAGTGCCCGGCGAGCTGGGGAGCTGGAATATTCCCGAGTTTGGGACTGCTCTGGAGTCACAGCTCCGGGGATGGTTTGGGATGGAGGGATCTGAGATCTCAGCCATTCCCAGCCCCTGCTGTGGGCAGGACACCTTCTGCTAGCCCAGGTGGCCCCAAGCCCCATCCTTGGATGTTTCCAGGGACAGGGCATCCACATTTTCTCTGGAAAACCCATTCCAGCCCCTCATCACTGCCTGCTCTTCCCAGTTCTCCCAGTTATGGCACACCTAAAACCTCCTTCCCCCAGCCTGAGCAGGGAACTGGGAGCAGGAAGCTTCTCCCGCCTCTGGAGACCCAGCCTGACCTTGGAGCCGCTGGGAAGGAGCAAAATGGGGAATTTCGGCAATTCCAGCGAGCTCCTCACGAGCCGAACTCCCGGGAAGCCCCGGTGAATGCCAGCGAGGGAAAACCTTCCCGAGGTTTTCCAGCAGGACCTGGATTGCCGGGAAGGGCAGCAGAGGGTGCTGCTTCCCAGGGCAAAGGCACTGCCAGAGCCGCAGGAAACTCCTGGGAGCTCGGGGTTGGCTTTTCCTGGGAATTTATCCCTGATTTCTGGGCAGAAACCGAGGGATGTTCGGGATGTGGGAAGGGCACGGGGAGAGGGACAATCCCGGTGCTGTCCTGGGGTGTTGGAACCATTCCCAGCTCTGGGGTGTTGCTGTGGGATCAGGGAATCATCAGGGAATCGTGGAATCCCCGCCTGGTCAGGGTTGGAAGGACCCCAAAGCCCATCCTGGGCCATCCTTCCCCTATCCCGGGATGATCCCTGCCCTTCCCTGCCAGCCCGGGACATTCCATGGGCTGTGCCCTCCTCATCCCCTTCCCTGAGGAAGGAATTCCTGGTGATCCCCCCCTGCTCCGGGTCCTGCTTCCAGCTGGGACAGGGAATTTCAGCTGCTCCCAGTGCCGGGCTGGGATTCGGGGTGGGAATGGTGTGGAAAACACCCCCAGGGTTGGGGTTTATCCGAAGTCAAGGACTCTTCTGTCCCATTTTTTTGGGTCTCCGGCTCTGCCAGTGAGGAGTTCCCAAAAGAAACTGGGACAGGTGAACCCTTCCATGATTCCAGGACCGTCTGGGAAAGGCTGCTCTGCACGGACCCCCCGGCGCGGTTTGGGCAGAGCAGGGCCTGGGTGGGACACCGGGATCCTCCAGGGGAGTTCTCCCCGTGGATCCGGCTGGATCAGGAAGTTTTCCTGGTGATTCACCGGGAGCTGCTGCTCCCTGTGAGTCATTCCAGAGGGGGGAGGGATGGAGGGAGAGAGGGAGGGATGGAGGGAGGGATGGATGGATGGATGGATGGATGGATGGAGGGATGGAGGGATGGATGGATGGATGGATGGATGGATGGAGGGATGGATGGATGGATGGATGGATGGATGGATGGATGGATGGATGGATGGATGGATGGATGGATGGATGGATCAGGGATGGATGGATCAGGGATGGATGGATGGATGGATGGATGGATGGATGGATGGATGGATCAGGGATGGATGGATGGATGGATGGATGGATGGATGGATGGATGGATGGATGGATGGATGATAGATGGATCCATGGATGGATGCAGGTGCTGGGGATGCTCCCAGCCACACCAGATCCCAACCAGCTGGCTCTGGGTGTTCCATGCTGGGACAGCTCAGGATCCTCATCCCAAACTGATCGAGGGAATTGCTGCTGTGGCTCCTGGGCCCTATCCTGGATTCATGGGAGAAGGAAGGAATGGGAATTTGCAGACAAAGGGCCTCAGGATGAGTTTTTCCCCCCCAAAAAGCACCCCCCAGCCCAGGCCAGGCCAGGGGGTTTGGCTGCCCAGGGCTCTCACAGGGCTCTCTCCTTTCCCTGCCATCCCCAGGAATTCCCCGCAGCCCCTCCAGGGATTTTGGGGCTCAGGGCATCGAGGATCTTTCCCAAAATGTTCTGCCCTGCCCATCCCACAGGAACAGAGCCTGGAGCAGCCGCTGCCTGGCCGGGCCCGAGCCGGGCTCCAGCCCCTTCCCTGTAATTATGGGATATTTTTGGTGTCCCTTCCTCTCCCTGTTCCGGGCCCGCAGCCCCCGCAGGATGAGCCGGGGAAGGTGCCGGGCTCGGGAAGCGGAAAATCCCGGCTTCCAAAGGGCCAGGAGGAGCAGGAGCCGCTGGCAGGGCTGGCAGCGAGCCCCGGGCCAGCGCCGACCGCAGCGAGCCCAGTGCTCCCAGTGCTCCCAGTGCCGCCAGCGCTCCCCAGGCTGGGAGGGATGGGGGGAGCTGGGCTGGGCCAGGCCGGGTTTGGGGGGAGAGGGGGTGCCGTGAGCCTCGTCCGGTCCCTCTGGGATCGAACTCCCAGCTGGCTGTCCCTAAAACACTGGATTTGGTGCTGGAGGCTGCCCCCGTTCCCAGCGCTGCCCTGGGATTGGGATTTTCCTGGATTAAAGCTGCTCTTCCCTGAAATAATTTTTTTCAAGCGCCTTTACATTTTTTGTTTTCACAAAATTGGAGTTTTTCCATTGAACAAAACCTGGGATTTGCTGTCACCTGCGGGAGCCGCCTGTGGGGTGACACCGGTCCCTCAGGAGCAGGTTTGGAGCCTTGGGTCCGGAGGTGGAAAAGCAGCGCGGAGGCTCCTGGTTTGGGATGATCCCGCCGGGAATGCTCGGGCTGAGCCAGCCCCTCACTCCCAGACTGGATTCAAATCCTGGGATCGCCCTGGGTCATTCCCGGCTCCTCCAGGACGCGGCGGAGCCTCTGCCCCATCCCTGGGCCCATCCCAATCCCGCTCCCGGGCTGGGGCCCGCTGCTGGCTCCGGGAGCTCCGGGAGCCGCCTCTGGAGCAGAATTCCCGGCCAGCTGCTTCCAGTTACGGCTCCGGCACATGAAAGGAGCGCGGGGTTAAATTTAGCAGGGCAGCAAAAGCCTTTTATCCTCCTGCTGCTCATCCCGGCCCCAAACCCACCCCGGGGCCCGGCAGCCACCGGGAAACCACAATTCCCTCTGGGAGCGCCCTGCGGAGCCGCCGCCGCCGCCAGCTCCGGGCTGGGCACGGGACAGGGACAGGGACAGGGACAGGGGGACAGGGACAGAGGGACACGGGACAATGGCACAGGGACACAGGGACAGGGACACGGGGACACAGGGACAGGGACACGGGGACAGCACCAGCACAGGCAGCGGCGGGAGCCCGGAGCCCGCGGGATCCGGGGAGCGGCCCCGGAGTTTGTTTGGATCCCGCTCCGCGGTTTTCCAGAGGTGCCTCCAGGTCTGCGGGAGGAGCCTCGCGCCGGGCCCGGGATGGTGGGAACGGATCTGGGAGCGGCCCTGGGGTCGCTGCCACCCCTTGGAGCTCTCCCCAAAAACCCCCAATTTACCCCCGCGCCCCGCAGGGGCCTGGTCAGGACCAGGGGAGACTCAACTTTCCCAATAGTGGCGAAATCCCGCAGGGAAAGTGGGAAGAGCGGGAATGTCTCGGGCTCCCGCGCCACGGAAGTGTCAGGCCGTGCAAAGTCGGACTCGATGATCCCAAATCCCGGGGCCGGGGGGCAGCGGTGGCACCTCCTGCCCCTCGGGGGGCTCTGGGGGCTCCGCCACCCACGGCGCGATCCCGCGGCAGCGTTCCAAGGAATCCGGGGCTGGCTCCGCTCCCTGTGCCCGCTCCCGTCTGCAGGTAGGAGCAGGCTCGGGAGAGCAGGAGCGGGGCTTGGAATGAGCCCAGGGCTCCTCTGCGCATCCCGGATCCCGGGAAACGCGGGGAAGGCGCAGCTCGGCCTCCAAGGGCTTGGGATCGGATTCTCGGCCTCATCAGCCGCACGAACTGGGAATTTTGTGGAAATCGGGGCTTAGGAATGAGAGTGGGACACTGCAAAGGGAGGGATGGTCCCAGAGAAAGCGGGATGGACCCCGGGATGCGGGAACTGCGCCAGCAAAGCCCAGAGGGGGCGAATGGATTCGCCCGGGGGTGGGGCAGGAAGCCCGGGAGGGATCCAGGGAATCCCATCCAGCCCCATCCCAGCCCCATCCCAGCGCTCCAGCTCTTCCCTGCATCTGGAGCATCCCAGTGTAGGGAAGAGCCCCGGGGGCAGAGCCCTGACCCGGATTTGCTCCTTCTCGCCCGGGAATGCCGCTGGAAGGAGGTTCCTGCCTGGAGCCGAATTCCCATCTCCGAGCCCATCCCGCTGTGACCTCGGGGCCCGACCAGGGACGATCCACAGCCCATTCCCAAGCCACGGACTCATTTTCCAGCCGTCCTGGCCGCCATTCAAAGCCGGGCAGCGCAGAAACCTCTCCAGGCTCATTCCCATTCCCTTCTCCCAGCCGGGCCCGGGCTCCCGGAGCCTTCCCTGCCCGAGAGGAGCCCGGGACCGGCTCCTGTGGGATCTTCCCTCGTGCCAGGCCCCGGCTCCGCTTTCATCCCGCCGTGCCCGCCCCCTCCTCGCCTTTGATTCCCGGCCCTGGAAGAGGCTGGAGCAGGGAATTGTCAGCTCCGGCCCCTCCCGCTGGCTCCGTGCGGTGCAGACGGAGCGGGAGATCAAAGCCCGGCGCCTTTTTTTAGCTGGAATGCGGCGGGCCGGGAGCTGCGGCCAATTCCAGCGGCGGTTCCTCTCCCGTAACTCGATCCCACATCCCTGCAGGCGGCCCCGGCTCCGACAGGTGACACTGGAGCCGCTCCGGGCGCGCCGCTCCTCGGGACAAGTCTGACTTTGCAGCGCACGGAGCTTTTCCGGCGGGATTTGGAGGCTGCGGTCGGGATGGGATGAGTTCGGCTTGGAAAGGACTCACCTGGATGGGGTTAACCCTTTCCAGAGCTCCGGGATTCTTCCCTGCTCCGGGTCTGAGGGATGCGCGGCCTCTGTGGGATTTGGGAGCGGCTTTCTGTGCGCCATTTTTTTTTTCCCCCGGTGCAATTCCCACCGTCCCGGTGTCCCCGTTTTTCCACGCTCCCCAGGTTCGCTGCGGTGGCACCATCAGGAGGCAGCTCCAGCCGGGAGCAGGAAAATCGCTCCAGCCTTTCCCACAGCAGCAGGAGGCTCTGGGAATCCCCTCTTGGAAAAGTTCCTGACCCAGCTGGGGGGGAGGGGGGGCGATAAATCCCAATAAATCCCGCTCGGCTGGGAGAAGTGCCCGGGACACGCCCGGGATCCTCTCTGGGATCACATCCAGGCTCGGGGGATGGCTGGGATCTTCTAGGGAGCGAGGATGGGATTCCCAAAACCCCGGAACAGGTTTGGTGTCCTCGTTCCCGACGGGAAATCCCGGGAGCTGCCAGGAAAACGCCGATAAGGATTTTGCTCCGAGGGATTTCATGGAATAACTGAACAGGGAACAGCCCGGGATGGGGAGGACGGGAATTCTCGGCCCGGATCTCGCCCTGGGAGCGGAGGCCTCGGCCAGGGGAGGGGGCAGGGCCGCAATCCCAGGGTTTGGGATGTCCGGGGATATGGTCAGGGCATTTGTCTTGGATTGTGGGGGTCAAACCACCCCTGATGTTCCCTTCAGGAAATCAGGGAGTCCCCTCTTCCCCCAGCTCCCTGGGTCTGTTTGGAGTGGGGAGCTCTTGAGACAGGAAGAACTCCCTCGGGATCATTCCAGGATTTCCTCCAGGCCGGGAGCTCTGGGCACATCCCGGGCCCGGCACCACAAAATCCTGCAGTGCCCGAGCTGAAGGCAGGGAATGAGTCCTGGAATGGGAACCACTCCCATTCCCCACCCAAAGAGGCCTCTGGGGTGCTCCAGCCCCGCACGGCAGATCCTCCTTCCAGCAGCATTCCAGGGCCATCTCTGATCCCAGGGAATGCTCCCAAGGTCTCCTTTCCCCGCTGGAGCCGCAGATCCCAATCCCAGCCCCCGAAGGACTCCGAAGACAAGGCAGCTTTGAACTCCTCCTCATCCCTGGGAGGGCAGGCAGGGCAGGAAACACCTTCCCAAACGTAGCCCCCAGCCAGGGAATATCCCGGGATCCCGTTCGATCGGGCCTGGGGAGCAGGAATTCGGGCTGAGGGTTGGAAAAGATCCTTCCCTCGCCGGTGGGGCTGAGGAGCAGGACAGGGACTGTCCCAAAGCTGGGCCTGGCTCCTGCCCCATCCCAGCTCCTCCTGGGATTCCGACATCCTCCTCTTCAGCGTTCCCCTGGCCTCCATCCCTGGGATTCCTCTGGGCAGGAAAGGGGGAAAATGGAGCCACGGAATTTGGGGAGCTGTTGTTGTCCCAAAGGCACCCGGGAGTGGGAAGGAGAGGATGGAGCCCATCGGGAATTCCAGCCCTTCCCACCAAGCCCTGACAGGCTTTCCCAGCCTGGAAATCATCCCTCATCCACTCAATGGAGCCCAAAAGTGCCACCAGGGTGAGGTGACAGACGCAGGGACAGCACCAGTGGCAGTGGCAGGGCTGGGAAATGCTCTCCCCATATTTATTCCCTGCTTTTCCCTGCCTGGCAGCCGAGGAAGGGGATTTGGGTGGGAAGCAGAGCCCGGCGCGTGCCCTGGGATGTTTTCCATGTGGATTTTCGGAGCCAACACCCGGGCAGCGCCAGGTGCCGTGGGACTGTTGGAGGGAGATCCTTGGGGAAGTGACGCTCCCAGACTCCCAGATGAGATAAGGGCTCCAGGGATGAGATAAGGGCTCCGGGAGGTGCCGGCAGAGTCTGGAGCGGTGTTTTCCTTCCCCATGGAGCGCTCCATAGGTGGCCTGGCTGGGAGCGGGATGGTGCCTGAGCAAACAATTCCAAGGGGAGAGGAGCCGGGGCCAATTCCCTGCCGGCTGCGGGCTGAACCCTCATTAACAGCCTGCGCTAATTGCGCTCCTTGCGCGGGCCAGGCCGTGCCCGCCTTCCCCACGCGGAGCTGGCAGGAAAAGCTCCGGGCTCGGATCCCTGCGGAGATCCGGATCCCGATAAGGAGGTGATTTATCCCCCTCCACTTCCTTCCTCGTGGGCACGGGCACATCCCGGAGGAGGCCTCGGCTTCCCGGGACGTTCCTGGGTGAGCTCATCCCGCGCTGGGCCGGCACCGGCAGCGCCAGGGAGCTCCGGGGGCCGGGAACGGCCCGGGCCGGGAGCTGCCCCTGCCTCGGACCCGGGGGGAGTTTAAGGCCCGATCCGAGCTGCGATTCCCTGATCTGCGGTGGCGGAGCCGCGGGAATGAGGTCACCCAAGGAGCGCTGATCCAGGCTGAGCTCATGGAAAAGCTCCCTCCGGGATTTTCTCCGGCTCCGGATGGGCAGCCTGGACAAAGGCGAGTCCGGCTGCTCCGCGGCTCTTCCCGCACCGCCGAGCCGGGAGCGAGGAGCTCCCGGAGCCCCGCTCAGGGCCGGGAAATCGAGGCAGATTCAGCCTTTTGGGAATTCAGCTCCAGGCAACACAGCTTGGAAAACCTTCCGTGACCTTCCCGGAGCCCCTGTGGGCCGGGGGTGCCGGGAATAACAACATTCCCAGTCCGGGAAGGCGCCCGAATCGCTGCGCTCATCCCGGCCCTGCCCTGCCAGGAGCGGAGGTGACACCCCAGGTCCCCCCGCTCCCCTCCCCTCTTTCCCAACCCCGTCCCGGCAGCCCCGACCTGTTCTTCCGAAGCTCTCCCAACCCACAGCGCTCTGGCACCTCGGGATTGAGGAGCGGCCTGGCCCGGGGCATTCCCACTTCACAGGGCACCTCTGGAATGCGGCGCATCGGGAATGCTCCGAGCCGGGCCCTGCCCGGCCCTCCCAGGGAGCTGCAGGAGAGACCCCAAAAGGGGCGCTGGGGGCAGACCGGACCCTCTCGGGGTCATTTCCAGGGAACGAGGCCCAGAGCCGGCGTTTCCTGCGGTTCCAGCCCAGCCAGTGCCTCCCGTTCCCGGTGCTGCTCCCGGGCGCCGGAGAGCGGCAGCTCCGCCGGGCTCAGGTGACACCGGGACGGATTCGCTGATCCCGGCCAAGCGCCCCAGAGAAATTCCCGGCTGCTGATGCAAGGCCGGGCCATGGAAACTCGCGGGATTCATCCCGCTGGAATGAGGAGCAGCAGGACGGGTCCCCTGGCCAGGGTGGACACGAGGAGCCGGCCGGGTCCATGGGATTGGGATCCGTGGGATGGCCACGGACACCTTCCACTATCCCAGCGTGCTCCAAACCCCGTCCAGCCCGGCCCTGGACACTTCCAGGGATGGAGAATCCACAACCCTTGGGAAGCCCCTGCTCCCAGCCTGGGATGGGGGAGGTTCATGGCAGGAATTCCCCCTGCGAGGGGCAGTTACGGAATCAGAGACCTTTAAGGCTGGAAAAGACCCCAAAGTCACCAAACCCAGCGGGATGGGAGGAAAAGCTGGCTCAGGGTTGGAAATCCAGCCCGGAGCTGGAGAAATCTGGGAAGTTCTGCCCTCACCAGGGGCTCCCGTGCGGGAGGTCGGGCACCAGCACCTTCATCGTGCTGGGAATCTTCCTGAAAGGGAAAGGGAATGGGATCGGAGGCAATTACCGGGAACGGGAGCCGTGATTTGTGTTTGGGGTGAGGACGCAGCGGCGCAGAATCGCTCCCGACCCCGGGACAGGGAAAGCCCGGCTGAGGGAAGGGACTGAGCCTGAAAAAGGTCCCAGGAGAAGCCTCTGCTGCCCTTGGAGGTGTCCAGGGATGCCCGGGTGGTGCCTCTGGGACAGCCGAAGGTCGGGATTCCCAGGAGAGCCCCACATCCCTCCCCTCTGGCTCCACATCCACCCCCCCAGGGTCGGGATTTTCAAAGAGCTCCTTCCTTAAGCTCGGGGCCCCCGGGACGTGCCCGGCCCCGCATTCCCGGGATCCCAGCCCGGGCGCGGTGCTGGGCGGCGTTATCCCTGTAGATGGCATCCCAGGATCTCCGCTGGCCCCGCGGGGATGCTCCCGGATCCCTGCGCTGCCCCGGGGACAAACCCGCGGCGGGATCCGCCTGATCCCGACATCCCGAGGGGCCCCGGAATCCTCGATCCCGGCCAGGTGACAGCGTGGAGTTACCCGGGAGGGAGAATTAAACCAGGGCTCGGTCCCAGCTCCAGGTGGGATTTCCCGGGGGATTTAAATCCCTTCCTCAGCAGGGTTTGTGTCCCTGGGGACATCCAGGGAAGTCGATCTGCGTTCCCTTTGAAAGGGGAGGATTTAAACCACATTAAACGCGTTTATTGGGAATTAACCCCCCTTTGATGTGGTCGGGGTTGATTCACCCCGGGAGTGCTGAACTCGATGGAATTAAACCCAATTCCAGGCCCGGATCTGAATCGGGAGCCGAACGGGCTTTGACTGATCAGCTTCACACCCGCGCTTTTAATTAATCTGAGGTAATTTTCCGCAGCAGCCCCGCGTGGTCCGGCCTGGGAGAGAGAGAATATCCCGGGACACGGCCGGGATCTGCAGGATCGCATTCCCTGTCCCGGGAACGGCCGGGGTCAGGCTCTGGAACGGGAGAGGGATGGAGCTGGGGTGGTTCGGAGGGTCTGGCTCGGCACCAGGAGCGGCTCGCCCGAGTTCTGCCCGCTGGAGCCCCGGGCCGGCTCCGGGGAAGCAAAACACAAACCCCTGGAGCGCGTCCAGGCCTCCGGGTTTGGGGATTTGGATCTCCCCCAGGAAGTATTTCTGGAAGCGCCGCCCTCCGCTCCCGGTGTGGGCAGTAGAGCGGCCCAAAGCCGCTGGCAGCGCATTTCGGGAGCCTCTCCGGCCCTTTCGGAGGGCTTTTTTTAACTCTTTGTCCCTAAATCCAGAGGGTTCATCCCACTCTGGGGCCTCTGGACGCGGCTGCATTCCCGGCTCCGTCCGTGGCCACCACCACGTGTCCCCTGGGCCACCTCCCAGCGGGTGGCACCGCGGAGGCTCCCGGTAAACAGCGCGTCCCGGATTGCGACATTCCAGCCCCAGAAATGCGGGTCACGGAGCTGTGGGCAGGGAGCGGGACGGGGCACAGGACAGGGCACAAATCCCCGGATCCAGCGCTGCCCCGGCTCCCGCGGGCTCCCCGTGCCCAGAGGGAACACGAGGCTTGGACGGCCACTAAAGGAATTAATTAACGAACGTTTGATTAACGTCTGATTAGCGCTGCGGGGTTACACAGCCCCAGACAAACCACCGGGGTCACATCCCGGATTCCCCGAGTGCTCCTCAGCACCCGGAGCTGAATCCTGTCGGGATTTGTTCCCTGCCTTTGGTCTGGGTTTGGGCTGGGTTTGTTCTGCACTGCCCCGCAGGGCGCTCTGGGCAGAACCCGCTGCTCTGGGGGTTCTCCACGTCCCAAATGATCCCGTCCCGCGTCCAAAGCTCCACGGGAGCTCCTCTGCCCCATCCCGGCGTTCCCGCTCCCCTCCCCCTTCCCCGCCCTCCCCCTCAGAGCTGTTTCCTGCACAAAACCCCCGATTATCTTTATTTATTCATTGCCTCAATCCATCCCCTTTGTCAGTCCCGGAGTTCTCCCTCTGCCTCCCTGGGATGACAAAACCCTTCCAGGCAGGAAATCTTCCTTAATCTCTCCCAAACCCCAAACCCTGCAGATAAATGTTTAATGACAATAATTGAACTGCGCGCTCAGCCGCACTCGCGTTTCCCCAGCCCTCTCCGACACGGGCTAATTAATTAATTGCAAATTTACCCGCGGGATAATTAAAGGATGCCCCGGCTGAGAGGGAAAAGGCTCTGGAAGCAAAGCAGGGATTTCGGAGGGATCCCCATAAATCCCGGCGGGGAAGCGGCAGCCCCGGGCAGTGGGAGGTCCCAGGCCATTCCTGACCTTTTGGGAATCCAAACTGGATCCAGTTGGAGCTCCTGGGTCCCTCCATCCCTCCCTCCCGCCACTGCCTCCCTTCCCTCCCTCCCCTCGGGGACGCTCCGTTAAAATCGCTGGGTTTGATTTATTTTTATTTTCAGTTCTTTGGAAGTTCTTTTATTTTCATTTTCGGCCTTTGATTCGCCGGGGAAGTTGTGGGATCTGGGCAGGAAGAAATCCCTTCAGGCCCCTCCGGAGCGGCAGAGTCCGAGCTCTGCCCGGGCAGGGAATCCCAGCCCGGATCTCTTTATCCCAGCACGGCCCCGGCTCCCGGGGCTGCCACCAAAAGGGTTCCTGTCCCAAATCCAAGCCGGGATTCGGGAGCTCCCAGGCCCCGGGAACGGTGGGAAGGGGCCGGGCCACACCGAGAATTCCAACATTTCCCCGCAGCCTCTCCTCTCACCGCGGGGCTTTTCCTCCTTGATGTTTTTATCCCCATTTCCCTGAATTTTTGGGTGGGAAGACTCCCAGTCCGTGACAGTCCCGTTCCTTTTCCCGACAGAACGGGAATGAGAGGGAGCTCCCGGCCCCCGGGAACCCCTGGAGCGTTTACACCGATTTTAACTTTAAAACCGATTTTAGCTTTTAAACCGAGCCGGTTCGCGATCCGCTCAGGGGGTGAAAGGACCCCGGAGCTGCTGCGTTGTTGTTCCTCCGCAGGGTCTGGACGCGGATCAGGAATTTATGCAGATATTCCCCGTCCCTGCTGTTTTCCCTCCTTCCAAAGCCGCTCTCTGCCCGCTGGAAAATCCATTCCCGGAGCGGGCCGGGGGCAGGGCCGGGGGCAGGGCCGGGGGCAGGGCCGGGGGCAGGGCCGGGAGCCCCGCGCCGCCGCCCCTCTGCCGGGATGGATCCCGGGGTGATCCCCAGGGATAACGACGAGCCGGGGAAACGCGGAATCCAACGGGGCCGGGGCCGATCCCGCCCCGGTGCCTCCCCCGCAGGGGGAGAGGGGGATGGAGGATGGAGGATGGAGGATGGATTTCCTCTTCCCTCCTCCTCCCCCTCCCCGTCCCGGCTCCCCGGGATAAGCGGGAATTCATTATTTTTTAATTGGTAATTTTTATTTTTATTTTTATTTTTATT